>PNEQ01053432.1:0-26699 GCA_003012365.1 Medauroidea extradentata
CGCGGAAAAACTTGACTATTTGCTAGGCTTCAACATACGTTCAACTTATCAAAAGATTACTGGCTTTTCCTTGTACGTGGAGCTACTGCCCTATTTGACTGAGCCAATAATAATGCCGCTATTTTAATATTTAATGCATGTTATTGGTCTGCAGACAGCTACGTTGTGTCAGTGTTTTCAAGGCTATGTTGACGCAAAAAATTTTCGCGATATACCATCATCTCTACCCATCAGCAATATAGTAGCGTTCGAAATTTGGTCATGAACAAAACAGCAGCGTATCAATCTAGTTTTTATATTAGGTCTTTGGTATTGGTATACGTGTGTTTTTACATGAGTTATATATATATATATATATATATTTATATATATATATATATATATATATATATATATATATATATATATATATATATATATATATATATATATATATATATATATATATATATATATATATATATATATATACATCTATGACGCAGTGTTTTCTGGAAAGAAGCGTCATATTTCAGTAGAGTTGCATAGCGTCATGATTGCTTCAAGGATCGATTTAAGTTGAAATGTATTCCGACTAACTAAATAAAGGCTGTAATGAATGGCTGTATTTCTGTATGGGATCTGCACAGTGCACACACAATGCAATTTGCATGAAAACAAAACATTAGTTGTAGAGAGAGTGAGAAACCCAGTTGCCATTTAAGTGCCCTGTATGCCAAGAAAATCGATATTATTCATAGAAAGAGCTGTTGATGAGGAAAAGGTATCATCCAGAAGTGTAAACAAATCACTTGTTCTTGTTCATGCGTCAAAAGCATAGCGTTACCGGGCGCTGACATTCTCGGGCCCCGATATCACAAACGACAAGGCTGGATTCGGCTATCTCCGCTACAATTCGGCAAATAAGCAAGTTAGGTTGGATATGTTAGATTGGACTGGGTTAGGATGGGGTGAGTTGGGCTGGGTAGAGTTATTGTGTTAGGTTGGGTTAGAATTACTTGGGTTGATAGGTTGGACTATCTTGGGCAAGGGTTGGGTGAGGTAGGGTTAGGTCACGCTGGTTTATATTCGATTGGAATAAATTATATTGGGGTAGGTTAGGTTAGAGTAGGTTTTGTTAAGAGTAGTATAGAGTAGATTATGAATAAGTAGATTTGGGAGTATGGTATGTTAGGTTGGTATAGATTAGTTTAAATTATGATAGGGTGGGGTAATTTAGTTAAGTTAGAGTTGGGTTGAGGTGAGTTAAGGTAGGGTACAAAGAGAGAGAGAGAGAGAGAGAGCGGGAGAGATTTTCAAGCCAGTTTGTTTCAGTTCTTTATGTACAATTCCGCAGTTCTGGCGCATGTTATTTATTTTATTTTAAAATGCATGGTACAGTTTACATTTAATTTATCAACACATTTAAATATGTATAATGCGTATTTTAATATTTATAAATTAATTTGTTTGAATTAAAGCTTTCTAGAAAATATTTTTAAGCCGAGTACACAACAGAAAGTATTAATATCTACGTGTTTCTTTCGCATTTAAGGAGATTGGTACTGGTAACGTCTTCAGGCATATGGCATCATATTTGACATAATTTTCCTGCAGATACTGTAAAAAATTTTCTCACAAAAATGACCAATTTTGTTAGAAAACATAGTTTCTCGCTAAGCAACTACTGATATGTCAAATCAGTAGAGATACTGGAAAATCACGAAACTGTTTAGCATAGTCTCCAATAAACTATAGTATATTAACCGTGACACGTGTGAATTTTTTTGTGGCGAATCACACACGCTGTGTGTTCAAGCTGTACAGTTCTAACTGGGCCTGTTAAAGAGAAAAACAATGCTTCAAATAAACGATAGCCAATATAGATACAAAACATTCAGTGTTATATGCAGCATGTTAGAGCCTAGCAAATAGTCAACTATTCCTGCGATTTTCCAGTGTCTCTACAAATCAGTTATCTAAGTACCACAAAGCATTAAACAAATGTTTTATGTTCATTCTTCGTCTCTCATTGATTGATGTGGCATAAAAAAATATATGTAGCTGACATTCCGAAAGCGTGCGCAAATTTCTAAAATAATCACTAGAAATATTTAGGGCACGGAGTTTTCGCGAAAAGATTTTTGCAGCACTTTGTTTCAGTGCCTTACATGCGCACCTGCATCTATGCTATGTGGTCAGTGATTGGATGCCCTAACACCCATGTGTCTGGAGGTTAAACCCGCAAATCACAGACTTGATTTGTCGCAGTTATCCGTGTACTGATTGGCACAGTCAAATGAATAACAACTCTGCACAAAAACACTCTGTCAATAGTCATTAAGTTGAGCTGCAGGTGTGCGAGTAAGACACTAAAACAAAGTGAGGCAAAAATATTTTCGCGAAAACGACTGGGCCCTAGAAGGGGAAAGGTGCAATCAACGGACCGGCTAAACATTTTATGTTACAGCGTAACAAAGTAACAAACTATAAACCAAAATTGTTCAAAAAAATTATACACATATATCGGTGTATACAACTGGCTGACATATTTAAAAACTATAAAATCAATTCGTTTTTACAAAAAAATTAAAAATATATGCAAATGGTCCATTGGTGGGTATAGGGTTCCATGAATTAACCAAGTAGTTTTCATGAATGGACCACTCTAAATATCTACCGTGTTTACAAGAAATGTGTCAATACTTGGTTAACTACACAATTCAAACAATTAGCACTTATCTCCTGAACAATAGGTACTATATAGAGAAAATTTCTTTAAAATATCTAGGTTTTAACATTTCAGAATCGGAATATTTAGCCTATTGTAAGCAGCACGGTTTATTTTAAGTTTTGTGTTAATAACTCTAAATGAAAAATAAACACTTTAATATATGCAAAAAATACATCACTGACAAGTGTTGCTAAAAAAACTTTTTCTTTCCCTTTTTCACGCAAACACACACTACGCGAAACCACTTTTTACATGACACTCACTGTATCATATCGTCCTCATTTGCAGATTCGCAAGTATCAGAAAACCGAGATTATGTATCTGTACAAAGTCCCTTTCGGATGATTTACTTCCTGCTAATACCGAAACATATTAAAATTAAGCATGGTAGTACAGTTATTTAAACTTTTTAATAGCCTTAAAATGCATAAAATGCCGAGAGGTGCTTGTCATTTTGTGATGCCATGGATGGACCCGTATGCTATGGATGGAGCACCGGTCCATTCATGGCACTAAAAGATATGGGTCCAACCATAGCATTGACTCCATGTTACCTTGAACTCGTGGTGGTACATCAAACACGTCAAATACAAACATTGCCACTACGGTATCTTGTTACACAAGAAACACGCTTTCATTTGCCGTGCCGGTTATAAATATTTTGTCACCGTACTGATGTATACAAGCCTTGAATGAAAGTGTAAAATTAACAATAAACCTTTTCAAAACTTAGTAGACGGCGTCGGGAACGCATCGTTCTTCGCACAAGCCCGAAACTTCTCCAGCAGGTAGTGCCTCTGCCGCGTCTAGTTTACCGTATCACACGAGAATGCGTAGTGTGCACAGATTCTGAAATATTACAGTGGTTCAACGGTGGCGCTAGTCCACTGATGGCATCTTTCTCCAAATACCTGATATTTTGCGAAGATAATTTTTTTGCTTCAATATCGTATGTGCACATCTAGAGCTGTGCTTCATGGTTATTGGCAGCGTGTATTTGAGTGGAGACGTGTCTAATGTGACTTTGCCACTCAGAACAAGGTTATTGCGACACCACACGTATGTGATTTGCTGGTAGAACCCTAGACGTGTGAGTTGAAGGGAGAGTGTTAGACAATTTTATTGAACTTTCAGTTTTTGAGCCATAACACTTATCCAATTGTATTATTAAAATGTTATCTTCGACAAAGCATAGGATATAGGTTTTGTTAACTGCTTGACATAAATAATAATAATGGAACCTTTCATTAATTTGCCATGCAGAATCATTGCAAGAGAATTGTTGAAAGTTAACCTATAATTCTCTTACAATGATCCTGCATGACAAATTAATGAAATACTCCATTATTATTTATGTCGAGCAGTTAACAAGAATATATCCTACGCTTTGTCGAAGAGATAATTTTGATAATTCAATTTTAATAAAGAACTGAAAATAGAATGAAATTGTCTAACACGCCCCCTTTAACACATCCAATACGTTTAGACCCCTGTTTTTCGCGGTAAGAATTTTACCTCACCTTGTTTCTGTGACTTACGTGTACATCTGCAGTTCTGCTTCGAGGTCAGTGATTGGATATTTTAACTCTTACTAGCCAAGGGATTCTAGCCGCAAATCACAGATGTGTGGTGTTGCAGGAACGTTATCGTAATTGGCTGTCAAATGAGATACGGTTCTTCACATACACACACTGCCAATAACCATGAAGTAGATTTGCAGATGTGCACGTAAGGAACTGAAACAAATAGGGACAAAATTCTTTTCGCGGAAAAACAGGGGTCCCTAACAATAACTGAACGTGAAGCAGAGCTGCAGACATGCTCATCAACTGAAACCAGCTGGTGCAAAAATCTCCAGGTCCTACAAATCGAGCCACGCGGCTACTGAGTTAACTAAAAACGTTAATTTGTAGTACGGACCACTGGACATTCACCTACTATTCAATGCTTTATCTTTGACCCACTTACGACTGAACGAAACTGCTGGCACCACTATCGCAGTGGTGCTGTTGTAAAGATAACTTCGTTAATTTAATCAAAACTTAAGTGTTAAAAAATATTCTTGTTTAACTTAAATAAGTTTATAATATTTGTACTTTTAAAATATAATACATTTGATGTTGGAAAAATAATTACTAGCACGTGTATGCCAGTGGCGCCACCAGTTTTCATTCATAATTACGGGTAATAAAGGAACTAAATTGAGTCATGAAGGGGGTTTATATTTTATAGCAGTTTCCAGACCTGAGGCCACGGTAGGAACACACGCCACACCGTGGGAGCAAGCAACGGCGGGGGTTACACGATCACAAGACGTGACTGTCCGCCGCCGCAGGTGGGCAGAGTAGGGATTATTATCCCGGTGGTCCATTCACGTGTCAGGTGTGCCTCCTCCCCATTGGCGCACACACTCGCTTCCTCTAGCGCTCCTTGCAGCGCGCAGGGCGGCGTGACGGGATCGCCGGCGCGGGAACGCCGTTACAACTGGCGCTCCCATCTACTACCTGCTCTGAAAACATCTCTACTGCACTATAACACGACAGCAACAGTAGCAACACGACTTGCTGTGGCCGAGTCACCTGTCCAGTTTTCATTGGACTACACATCCACGATCCCTGGGGGAAAAGTGGGCAAGACACACTCTATTCCTTAATTGCAAAGTGTACATTTTGTAAGACCTATGTATCCATATCGCATTGTATTAAACTTTGAAATGTTAAAGAAGTATATGAGAGGTGAAAAACTTAAATATGTACCACAATACGTAAATGTAACTTATAGGTAGAAAGAAGTACAACAATGCGCTGGGAGGGAGGGGGGAGTTTTCTGACCACAGGAGTCCTGAAACTAAATAAAAATAACCCTAAGCTGATGCTATATTTTTTCTCTGTCGCAAAGTTTTGGTGTCCCAAACACTTGACAATGTGGTTGCTTGCTTGTTTATGTAGGCAAAACAACATACATAAAATTACTATTATTATTATTATTATTATTAGCGTAATTTTACGGACAATTATCGACTAGTACTGCAATGATATAAGCGTAACCCCCCCCACCACCACCCCCCTAAAGCCACTACGTCCACCAGCACGTAAGAACACCTGTTGATACGTATGCGACGTCGTAAACTCGTAAACATATCGCTGAACAGTCGCCCGTTCATGAACAATTAGCCAGCAGTTTTTAACAAAGTTTCACATAAAAAAAACTTAATGCTGTTTCGTTTGCAATAAATTATTAGCTTTCTTAATGGACAGATTTAATGGAACGTTGCAAAGAAGTCCCTTGATATTCTCAACAATTTATTGAATTAACTATACATTTTTTGATTAAATTAAGTTATTCAACTTAATTATTATGTTTGTTTAGCGCTGCGTACTTAAGATCAAGTAAGTTGTGAAAATGTACGTATCACTAATTTGGACGCCGACTGGCAAATGGTTCTCAGCAGCACTTCAGTTCTGAATACTGCATTCTAATAATAATAATAATAATAATAATAATAATAATAATAATAATAATAATAATAATAAAGTTATCCTCTTAACACTGAACCTTCACCAGCCATACACAAATACTACAATTGATACACATTAAAAATTAATAATACTAAGACAAAAATGCCAGACTACTTGGCTCAGTGGCTAACGTTCCTAACTGGTGTGTCCTGGGTTCAATTCCCGGCCGAGGAGGCACAACTTACAGTCACCTCCTACATTCAGATAGTGTTTGCAGTATATTAGTAAACTGTAAATATGTGTCATGCAAGTTTGAGGATATTATTCACATTTTAAATTGATGTCAGATACAGCAATAATTATAGTTTTTAAAAGAGAGGCAATATATAATACAAACAACAAAGATATTACAGTAGTTACGACAAAAGTTATGGTTAAAAAACAAATTTATACTCACAGATATACATTCAAGCATTCATACCAACATGTCTCCAAACTAAAGAAGTATTTTGGACATACGCCATTGCAGCAAATGGTGTGTCACAGAAAACCAAAGAATACGTACAGACAAACAAACAAGTAAACAACCAAAATTACTTTGTTTGCAACTGGCAAACATTATGTTAGGCGTGCGGTGTCTCCTGCCTACTGTACAGTAGTTTGTCTCTAGGCTGGCGAGGGCGGGTTTACTCCGGAGAGCACACTTATTTATATGACGTCACTGACGACACTTCTACTAGTGGCCAAGGCGCTAGAAACGCCTACGTCATGGCACATCAAGAGTTTTTAACGAGTTTCCGCGGGGGCAGCCGCAGCGGAACCTGTAGTTTGCTGGCTTGTAATTATTCGCCACATCGCAATTACGAACCATCTATCAGTAAATTACAGCCGCTGGAACCGTGCGACGTATTCATGCATATGGAAGAAACCTGGGCATTTAGACAGCCTACGCGAACATAAATATATTTTGTGCATCCTAACCAAGAATACTTAGGGCATTCAAGTGATCAAAAACTACTTTCAGTATAATATACTGTATTCTGAAGATACAGTATTAGTTCGAGAAAAGCGTTAAAGGAGCAACATTTAGGTAACTATGATAATTTAAGTTTATTTTATATTTTGCAACCAAAATTTCAAAACTGTGTTTAAGTTACATTACCATGATAATCCGCATCTTAGAACGTATGTTAAAGGCGCCAGTAGATTATAAAGACGTTTCATGGAAATTCGCATGTAGTGAAGTTTCAAATTTTATTATAAAATTCAAATCACAGCAAAACACAAACCACTGATTCAAGGAGAACTAATTGTCCGATTCTACAGAAATTCTTCATTGACTTACAGGCATATTTGAATAAGGGTATATCACTGTGATTAACTAAATTTGTGAAATTTGCATTGCGCAATGTTTAACATTACAATGTTCTCAAACGCCAATTAAAAATTATTTAACATAACAGTTGGTTATGTGATTGTATCACTTTACTTTGACGAGAGACCATGAAACTAAAAATCTGGGGGGGGGGGGGGAACTGGCACTTGGCACTGGTGTAAGGGCACGAGTTACAAGTCGTTCGGGATAAAGTGAAAAATCTCACTAGCCGTTACTGCGTATAATTCAACATTACATACAGTTGCCTTACTACTTGTGCAGTTGGTAGCGAAATTACGCCATATCGTTCCATGTGTTTTCTTATATAAATACTACATTACAGAAATATAATCAACAGAAATCGATATACTTGTATTTTGTATATTTTTTTTTCCAAACTATGGATGTTCCTACCGACTGCACAATTTATCTTACGTGCACAAACATCACGTGACTTGTTCAGTGAGGTTAGGCATGTCCCGTCGTTAGCCGTTACACGCACAAAAATATAAATAGAACTTTATATCAGGACTATTTTGAATGCTCATTTTATCCCTAACCGCCTAAAATATGTTACTAAAAGTAGGTTGTACTTTGGCACCTAATATTTCAAAATAAAAACATGGTATACGTTTGACTAATTACTGACTTAATCAAATTCGTTTTAAATCGATAGCTAGTCGAAAGGATACAATTTTTTGTTTTGAAGAAAAAAGTTGGCTTCATATTAATAACAATTTTCAACACACATATGTAATGATTTTAAGATATCTGCTGCATATTACTTAGAATTTAAAAAAATAATACTATTCGCAAAAACCAGGTAAATAGGAACCCGTGGCCTTACGAGAAGTCCTCAACGTGAAGATCCGACGCCAACTGAGCCTTGCGCTTAAAGGTTATAAGGCAAGTGATAAGCGAGCAAGGGCAGACCTTAGAGCCAGCGAGCTTCAAGATCGTAAGCTTCATAATCTCGATCGCGCTCGTTAGAAGAAAATTAGATCTGCAACAATATGATAGCCTTACGGTTTAACTACAGTTACCACGATATACTTACCTGTTATGTTACCTCCTTTGTCTAAACGAAAATGAGAGTCTAAGACCTAAAAATTCAATATTCTCACACAACACTTATTCACGGAGATAAGGGTACATCGTGCATACACTGGCTTCATAAACGAAAACTTGCTAGCGACTCCACTTAAATTATTATTAGTCAAACGTTAACCAATTTGGCTTCCTTGCCAATATTGATACCTTGGTGATCACTCACATAAGATAAAAATGCAGGCATTAAATTCAGACTATGTCATAAAAATTTGTTAATGCCAATTGCAATCCAAAGTGTCACGTGCGTACATCAGGACTAGACTGTCAAAGATAAGCTGGGCTTCAGTACCAAGAAAAATATTTTACTAAAAAAATATAATTCAATTTTTTTAATGGTGGCTGTTTAAGAATATGTTGTTTAAGAATGTAACAAATATTACACGTTGATTAAGTTAATGTAGTCCGTGTTTATCAAAAGCGTCTATGTAAGGAAAAATGAGGTAAATCGTGTGTTCCTACAATTACGCCATGTTGAGAAGGCATTCCGGTCAACTAGGATTTGTTTCTCGGCGTCATGACTCCTGTTTTCCATGGTTCTCCGATATCACGCCATCCAATCCGCGTGTATGTCGTCCCTAGCGCTCTCCTGCTTTGGGAGCCTTGCACTAACGTAATAACTTTAAACAAGGTAGCGAATCTGAATTACCGGCAATATTACATCGCTGCTGGAAACAATGGCCGCCTAATCTACGTCTACGGACACCTCACGTGAAAAAAAAGCGGAAGATCGCCCGAGCGAAAGGAAGAGAGCAAAGACGTGGTAATGGACAAAAGAACAGGTCACGAAGCAGCACAGTCGAGTGGCGGCACAACAGCCGCAGCGGCAGAGGAGGGAGGGACGGGAAACAAAGGAGTGCCGCTAGGTGGAGAAGAAGAGGATATCGTTCAAGAGAGGCCACAAGACAGCCGTCACGAGGGGGAGGCGAGGGCGCGAAATGGTCTGGCGTGGGCTGTAGTCGCAGCAGTGTTGCCAGAAATGCCACATTTCCGGTGTCATGAACCACATTCTTTTCCTCGTATAAAAAATTACTACTAGATGAATAATGATGAAAATCTGATGTACCGTGCCGTAGTTCCACGAGGATCGCAAGACTTTTACCTTTTCTTTCCTCGAGAAGAACCTAACTTCATCTGCAATGTATGGCAACACTGGCCGCGGCAGCCTTTTTTCTGCTCCATTCTGTGGGCAACAGCGTGATTCACGTCACGCAGAACCCACTGACGTCGAAGATGAAAGCAGCCGTCGTGTCACTCACGCTCCAAGGTACCTCTTGCCAGTGACGCAACGACTCACGTCACCTACATGATTCACACTCGTATATTTAAGTACATTTTCTATTCGTTACAGGAATCAGATGCTACAACCTAAATAACTCAAAAGTACACGCGGAACGGTCTGGTGATTGTCATATCCGTTTTAAAACAGAAGAGGAAACCGAGTAAAGTGGAGCAGTGAAGAAACCAAAATTCGTTTAACGAAGACCCTGGTTCGATTCCCGGTACGACCATGCCAATTTAGACTTTCCAGGATTTTCATAAATCATTCCTGGCGACTGCTGGGAATATTTTAGGCTCTTTTTCTCAGTATCCTGAAAACTATGAACCAATAAGAACTGGAAATGCCAAAAGTCACTCGAAAATGTCTACTCACACACAATTTTATTCCTGTAATGTAACTATACTTTCCTCAACTCAATGCAGAGAACGGGTTTTGTCCGAAAATTGACCTTGAAAGACGAACGAAACCGAAATTAGTTTAACATGTAAATCCTACCTTATTCGCGTCATGGGCATGGCTCCGAAATAGACCAAGCCGATTCCTCACAGCATCTCCAGTGTTCCAACTTGGCTCGGTCTAGTGACGTTTGGGTACAATTAAACCACCAAATTAATAGAAAAAATTAAGTGCCCAGCATACACATAACAATCATTAATTATACACATATTTTACTTCCCTAATTAAAAGTGATGAAACAGGATGTGTTTTGGAACAAGGTGCAGATTTTATCTTCCGCCTGTCTTAAAAACAAATCGGTACAACCAATCAATACTCTAACATAGTAAATGCCTTAGTTGAAAATAAAGTTCCGAACAAACGATACTGTCCTAATAGAAAACTGTAGACTCTTTATGAGAACTCCAGTAAGTTAAGACAAAACCAGCCCGGCCAGTGCACTCTAAACCCGAATTAGTAGGTACAATCAGTGAGATGTTTATCACTAAAATTCCAGTTAGCAATAAGTTTCTGGCTAATGACTCTGTAGAATTCACTGAAAATCCGTTAACAGGCAAATGAAATTCACTGAGGGTAAATAGAACTCACTTTAAATCAGTTGTAGTTAGTCACTGAAACAATTAGCACGGCTTCACCAACTTAAGGTATTTAATTTTTACTTTTTACAGAAATTACTGAAATTTCACCGAACTAGTATTTCTTACTGATTCAATTTTGGGCGTAGGAAAAAAAATATATATAATCTAGCGTTTGAAAAAAAACTGAAATTAAGCAACGAGTATATACTACTTTGGCATTTACAACTGCATGGACTCGTAAGCAACTAATATGTGGCAAAATCGTTCCCAAAAAATGTTTGAACGGTTTGATTGATATTTCAATAATCTTGTGTACCGTAAATATTGATTACTGTGCATCTACGGGATATGTCAGCATCACTTTTGACCACCGAAATATTTGTTTTGATGCTATTTTGCGAAGATAAAGAAAGCCGTGGCAATTAAAAAAAATACCCTGCTAGTTTTTAACCAAACATGGAGGGGGAAAAGTGAGGGTACAAAGTTATCGCGCAGGTGCCGAATTCTTAATTTTTTCCCTCCAATACTACTGAACTACAACTTGTATGATGTGACCTGTGTTTGGTGCAAGCACTTTCTCTGAGACTCTCCTTTACTGTCCTCTACCGACAAGAAGTGTGCTGAAGTACTCTACAGTCACGTAAAATAAACACGGAGCACACGTAACAGCACACAGGCAAGCATGACGATACGTCCTTGCGATATGTTTAAACATAAATGCGCCCTTAACGCGAAGGAAGCATTTCTGTGAAAGCTCCGAGGATTCAGAGATCCAAGGATGAATAATACGAATTCGTAAAGAACATCTGTCAGAAGGACGAAGGAGCCATATCTCGGTGTCATAAAAAGAGTTTTATATGTTCCTAAGAAACGTGATAATACTACCAGTACGTGCCAATAAATTATCTTCTTAGATAACAAATTATAACCCGTGGTACTGAAGGGTTTTCAAGCGCGCACTAGTGGCCGTCACGGTCGGCGGGTCAGATCACGACCTTTCTAACTGCCAAATCGTGCCCGGCCTTGATATCGCCTGCTAGTTTCGCGCCGTTCATTCACAGAAATACTAGGTTCCGCAGACGTTCAGACTAAACGGCAGCCTTGCAGGTAGACATATGGCCACACGTTTCCTCCACAGTGTCCTTGCATTGAACGGCGTAACAGGAGGGAACATGGTCAATGTCCCCTCTCCCTACCACTATACCTCTGCAAACAAGGGAGAGGCAGTGCATTTGTATGTCTCCTCACTGAGAACAGCCAACAGTAAGGAAACAAGTACACACCAAATACTGAAATGACATGAGGATTTCGATAGTCACATACAATAGGGTGTCTGAAATTCACAGCTGCAGCCCCGCTGCGGGTGAATCAAACCTGGTTCCCGCTGCTACGGCAGCCTTCAAACCGGGGGAGGACCACGGATCCTGGACACTGGGTTTGCATTCGGGAGGACCCGGTTTCGATTTTTGGCCTGAAGATCCTGATTTCGGTGTTCTGTTTCCCTACAATTATGGCGAATTCTGGGATGATTACTCACTACAGTAAATGTTACGATATTTTCTCGCTTTCCTATCAATCTAAGTCACTGATTCCGTCATTAAGAGGGCGTGGTAGATAAATAAGCGCTGAGTTCTACAATTGAGATCTACTGTTTTTTGAAAGTTAATATAGAAAAATTAGAAAACAGCTATCCTTTTTAATTATGATTGCCAACTTTATGAACAAACATTTTTACAGAATGATGAATTTGGTAAGCGTGATCTCTTTATGTACAAAATTTTGGCGTCAGAGATTGTTCTTCAGAAATACGTTAATTGAGAAAAAATTTTGCTCAGAAAGTCGGAAAAAACTATTGTCTAGGATATCTGCTTTTGTATTTTTGCAAATCGGCTTCGAGAAACTTAGAATTCTGAACTGATGCTTTTAGCGCTGAATTATACAGGGTGTTACATAAAGGTACGACCAAACGTTCAGGAAACATTCCACACACACAAAGAAAGAAAATACGTGATACATATGTCCGGAAACGCTTAGTTACCCATGGTTGAGCTCAATTCCTTACATCTCGTTAAATGTCATCGTAAATAAGACTTCGTACAAGAAAATGTTCCAAATACCATATGGATTTGTTATTTACAATGTACTTTACTTCCTAGGTTCACCGCCAGGTGGGCCACTGTGTGCTCCCAGTCCATCATTTCATGCGAGTTGAAGAGACGCAATGCAGTCACGATTAACTTCCATCACGTCGCCCACCCGGCGGGGATCCTAGGAAGTAGCGTACATTCTAACGAAACATTCCATTAGGTAATAGGAACAGTGTCTGTACGAAATGTTTTTTACGGTGACATGTAACGAGAGGTAATGGAAGGGGCTCTACCATGGCCGGACACATGAACATATCACATAATTTCTTTCTTTGTGTGTGGAATGTTTCCTGAAAGTTTGGCCGTACCTTTGTGTATAACATGCACCTGGGTGGACGTATTTTGTGCGTTCGAGTCTTTGAAGTGCGGAGTGCTGCGGACGACACAGTACGAGCACCACGCTTCATCCTACCCTCTAGGCGCAAATCATCGAAGGGGCGCAGTCTTCTCGGTGATAACTTGCCTCTATGAGACATTCAGTGGTGACAAAATAATTTCGGGCGCAATATTTGAGGTTAATGTGTGCTGTACCATCCTATACTCTTTGTGATGTTCAGAACCAAGATTATCATGCCTAAAAAGGAACACAAAAACATTCATTTTCGTATTTCCCGTCGTTGGAGGACCTGAAAACCGCATACACGCGTGCAACGATTTTTGGATAGCACTGCTAAGCAGCTATCACTCACATAAGCGGAGTAGTTTTCGAATAGACTTCTGTCGACCGAAGCTTCGCACACCGCTCGGCGACTTGGGTAGACGCCCCCGTAATGACTTTGTTGTACACAAGATGTTCAACCTACCACACCACCGTCGGTCAACGCTGCTGCCAGCAGGTAGGACGGAACCGTGCAACCTCGTGACGTGCGAGCATCAGAGCGCGGACAGATGTTGCGCTGTTCAGTTCGTCGCTTTCCCACCAACAGTCCGGCAAACTACCGTAACATCCCCACTGGCCCGAGTTCGTTCGGCAGGGAATAATCCTTCACGTGAACCGAACAGACGCGATACGACACTTGTTACAAATACTAAATGTTCAGACGTGCTGCTTCATTAAGTACCACGCAAAAAAAAACTGTTTATATTCACATCGGGTAAATGAACGCTAAAACTATACTAAATATAAGTGAGAAAGTTGAATGATCGACAAAGAGAGAAAGAGAAAAGATTGGATAATACCCTAATTCATGTCTAATTTAAGGGGCCCTGCGGTTCGAATGCGTTGCAGCGAGTTACGACTGTTCTTTTTTTTTTTTTTTTCCGAAACTATTTAACGCGTATTAAATCTGTATGTGTACGAAAAGAATACACACTTCAAACTATGTCGCTACAGTTTTAAAAATTCGGCTCGTTTATTAGAAACATAATTTTTGGGCTCCTCAAATTTTCAAATATTGTCTTTCCAGACTGCCGCATCTGGAAAAATAACAACTGGATTCAAAAACCACATCAATAGAAACAAGCGTTATATGTTGTAGTGAAATATTTTATGTAACGGCTCTAAAATACCAACGGAGAATATGTTCAACTATAGTAATTTTGGCGAAAAAAAAAAAACCAGCATACTTACTTGCAATGTATCGATCCGGGTTCGATTCCGGTCGGTTCCCGGATTTTCGCAAGTTGGAATCGTGCCGGACGATGCCGTTGGTCGGCGAATTCTCTCTGGGATATCCAGTTTCCCCCGCCCCTTCATTCCGGCGCTGCTCCATACTTCTTGTCACCCCTCACCAGCTCTCGATGTTAAGAGCTGACCAAAATCTCTCTCACTCACATGTAGACGTCTTGCAAAGCATTGCTACA
The DNA here is from genome assembly GCA_003012365.1 of Medauroidea extradentata. Taxonomy (NCBI): domain Eukaryota; kingdom Metazoa; phylum Arthropoda; class Insecta; order Phasmatodea; family Phasmatidae; genus Medauroidea; species Medauroidea extradentata. The sequence goes on from PNEQ01053432.1 coordinate 14,920, forward strand.
GCAGGCTTCGAAATTTAATAAATATGTGGAATTAAACGTTATAACGTAATAAATGCGAGGAAATAAATGTTAACACGAAAAGTAAAAAATCTGTTTTGCTTAAGAGAACTCACGTACATTATATTAGGTACATTGTGTAATTTTTACTCAGAAAATTATAGTTCACCTGATTTCTGCCCCTACGTAGGGACAGCATGACAACTGTGCCGCCTTCATCAACATTACTCTAAACTAAAACTTTCGTGCCGAATGTTTATTATAGAATATTTTCTGGCACAAATGAATTAGCCTATTCTTCGTAGTTATTTGCTACAACTTGTTCTTGCGTGTGCCAAATGCAGGCTGTTAGCAGTCATTGTTAAATACGAATGCAGATGGTTAGGAAAAACACAGACGTGGGTACGAAAATAAGCAAATCTAATAGAAATTATTCAATACGATTTCGGCATTTTATGGCGGCAGAAACAGGACATCAACTCCTTGCAACATGTACTAGAGATGATTAACACAGGTTTTATGTACAATACATGCGCGGACAGTTGCTCGTAAATAACAGCTATATAACATACTACCACCCACACGAATCCGGCAATTTAGGGTCGATTTCTGAAGGTTCGTCTCCCTCACATATATGACGACCACGGATTACTACGTACAATGGTTTGTTTTCGTGAATATAATTTTTAAATTCTAAATGGGAGCAGATATTTTAAAACCATCATAAATAGTTGTTGACATTTTTTTACTATGCAGCCTATTGTTAGCACAGCAAAAAAGTAAATAAATAATGTTGGTAAATTATCACATTTAATAACAATCACTTTAACGTTCAAGTAACTACATTATAAAATCTGTTGCTCTGAAAAAAAGTAAACTGCATTGTAAAAACAATTTTCAACAAATCTATGTGACGACTTATGGAAAATGTGCTTACGTTTAGAATTTAAAATAGTAAACAGCAGCGTGATGATGCACCAGCCCAATTTAGCTTCTACGTACAACAGCACCTCAACGCCAGCCGTGGCCCGCGAGGTCGCCAGACCTTACAGCCACTTGACTTTGTTCTGCGAGTTCACGCAATGTTGCTCGTTGACGACACGTCCGGTTAACTTTGCTGGAGATCAGGTCGCGATGATTTCATCTGCCACCTAAAGGTTCAACACGTGTCAAGTTGTAGCGCCTACGTGCGTCGTGTACGCCAATGTGCAACTATCGTATGACGTAGCAGTAGGGCCAGCACCCATTCCCTCGGTAGACTCTTAACGTGAAAGAGACTCCAGCCAACCCGCCAAGTGGCATGCAGAGGTTTAGCTGATATCACTTTATAAGAAACTGTTCAAGGTGTGTGAGTTATGTTTGATTAGGAATATCATTTGAATAACGTTACACGTGTATATTCTACATAAGGTATTTAATCCATTCGTAAAGCTAGTTATCTCACGACCAACAACCGCTAAAATGGGTGTTTTCGTGGTTATTTATAGCCAAGGTGAACTCAGCTCAGAATTATATAAAAATAAATAGGTACGTGCAACACAAATTTATCTGTGATATTGCATAAAGAAACCACAGGCACAGACACAAATGAACGCTTCGTAGAAACGTGTTATCGTCAGGAAGATTTCTCGCGAATTCAGACCGTACGTAGCAATGTTCATAACAGTGAGACGAATTTACTACGCGGCAGCATCTAGTGATAGACTATTTAGTTTCAAAGAATTCAGCAAAAGTAGCGTACATGTTATCATGAGCAGGGGCCGTGACTTATCGTGGGGAAAGATTACATATGCTAGATTCGATCTAGTGTGTAAATATTTGACATCTACCTTTTATTTATTGTCTGTCACTTGAATGGACAAATAAGTAAGTGTTCTAGCACGCCAGTACTAAACATTTGTGATTCATTTCCGAAAACCATGTCAAATAATCGTCGAATCATATGAGCAGAACAAGGTACAGCGGTTTGAAAAATAAGTTGGCGCCAAATTTTCTCGCGATTTTCCACTGTGTCTAACCTTGAATGAAATCATGTAACTATCACAGAATTACAAGAAAAAAATAATCTGGAATAGGAAATTTTCTAGCTATTGGTTTTCCTATTTCTTAATTTAACTACAAATACTTTATTTTAACCAAATATAGTATTACCTTAGACGAATACAGCAAAATACAATTGTTTCCCACCTCAGTTGTTTTGTTCGAGGGGTCTACTTACCACGTTTGTAACCACGGGGTTAAAATGTGTAATAATTTTTAAAGAAATTATTTATCACTGGACAAATTTGCAAGATAATTATACGTTAACTTTCAAGAATTATCTTGCAATGATTCTGCACAGCAAATTAAAATTTTTATTTGTGTCAGTCAGTTTACAAAGAATATATCCTATGCTTTGTCGAAGAGAAAATTTTGATAAAACAATTTGAGTAAATGTTATGGTAAAAAGTATTTTCAGAAATCGCACGTAAAACTTAATTGTTAAAACTGATCAATTTCTAAGGAATTTCTATAACATCCTCTGCGTATCATTAAGTCCGTAGCTGTACACTTTATTGGAAGAAAGAACTTAATGGTAAATTTTATTTGTCGATAATCTGCAATGCAATGTTGAGGTATACAAGATATTTGTGATGAATTTTGAAGATCATAATAGTGTAACATGCTCATCCCATATTGGACATAAAATCATTCTTGAAAGTTAACCAATATAGCCTTGCAATGATTTTGCAAATAATAACATTAATAAAGTATTTCATTATTATTTACGTCAAGCAGTTTACATAGAATACATTCTATGTCTTTTCAAGGAGAACATTTTGATAATACAACTTGAATAAATGTTATGGCTCGAAAACTGAAAAACACAGGTCATCGAGCGACGTGTTGAACTTCGGCTGTTACAAGATTAAACTAAAACTGCTCAGCTTGCATAAGTTATGTCAGCCTTGGAAACCTTTTAATAATATTTATTAACCAGCCAGTACAAGTAGTACACCAATCCAAATACTTGGGAGATATCCTAGATGACAAATTAAGTTTTCATCACCATGCAGACTACATAGGTAAAAAGGCAGCGGTAGTTCTACAAAAACTTAAGCAACACAAAATCTGGCCTAAATGCCATGATATTAAAAAGATATATCATGCAGTCTTTGAATCAATAATGACTTTTGAGAGTGAAGGCCTTGAATTAAACATGGGAAATATTATGACCGAAAAAAGATACCACAAGATATGGAACGAGTTCGCCAACAAGTTAGGCATAAGGTTCGAAGAATGTGTTAAGTGGTATGCTTTGCATAAAATTTTTCCGATGACCCATAAGGAAAGTCTCAGGTAATGGCTCTAGAGGTAACTAAAGTCAGAGACATATTCCGAATGGTGAGGAGAACAGGTTTTATGAGAACACAGGCAGAATGAGAAGCAAGGCGAAGAGAGAAGTAAAAGTATACCGTGTGCTGCAATACTTTTGCACGTAAGGGTGCAGCGCGGGCGGATGTAAGAAGCGCTGGCCTTCGGGCAATAAATCCTGCCTTGGAGTTGCGTTCAAAGAACGTTACAAACGTGTATACATATTCCAGATCTTCCATTTATTTCTTAAGTTTATTTTTATGCTGCTGAAAATTGGTGTTTTTGTGGTCCTTTTTAGGTAGGAAAATCTTGGCGCAAAACATATTTTGAAAGGTATAGACGTGTACAGTTCACATTTATCTATAATATTGCGTTATAAAATGATTGGGTCAGCTCTGAACGACTCATAGAGGCGAGTTGGCGAAGTCTTCACGCCAGTTCAGCAACTTTGCGCCTAGAAACTGAAGCGAGGCGTAATGGCGTGCAGTGTCGCTTATCGCGCCCGCACTTCTAGACCTATAACGTACAAAATGCGTTCCCCAGACGGATTTGAAATGTGTTGTGTTAGCAACAGTGCAATCGCGCCACCTAACATGAATGAGCAGTCGCCCTTGAAGTTGACTGCGCTATGAGCGGTCCCGGGAAGCGCTGCGCCGGGGCACGTCACGAAGCGCCGCGGGCACTTCATTACAGTTATCCGCGGTGGACGGCGATATAATAAAGTACGTGCAGGCGGGTCAACAACTCCCAGCTACCCACGAACCTCGTCATCCAACATACACACATCTGCTCCTCTGTAACGGCTTGTCGAGTCGCGCGTCGTTCAAAGCTTTGGCAGGGGCCATGGTTGGCTCAATGCTTACATACTCGTTTCCCACCCTGGCGATCGGCGTTCGATTTCGAAAGAAGGCGGGATCAGTCCCTAGTTTTTCGTACGTGGGAATCGTACCGGTCGATGCCGGCGGGTTTTCTCGGGATCTCACGTACCCCCCGTCAGGGACGTAGCCAGAATGGGTACCAGATCCCCCCTTACATTATGGAAACGGCTTTAAACAGCACCATATTGCACCTTGAAAATCCAAACTTTTCTGCGGGAGCAAGGAGAGGTTTTCTGACGAAGGGGCGTGAAATGTGGAAAACAGTTAGGCCTACCTCTTACGAACATCTCGAAACAATTTCTCCGGGTCTTGGAAAAAAACCCGGACCGGAAGGGTTTGAAGTTGGGATCTCAAGTTATTTTTCTTAGGAGCGTAACTTCTTTGTCTTTAGACTTAGAATGCTGTAATTTGGTACAGGGGAAGTCCTCCAAATGATTTTATAAAGGACAAAACTTGTCACAGCATGTGTACAGTTCCAGTTACTGGCAGACGTTGCCAAATACGAGGAGGCTTTTGTGGCCAAACTACTGGTTTTATGAAAAAACTACATAGAATACTTTAATGCAGAAAATTTAGTTCTTAAAATGCGTAATAAAAAGGGTTTTTGCTCTAAATGAAATTACTGTCGACGGAAATGTAAAAATGTGACTTTTAGCTGCCATTTTCTGATATGGCGGCTGAAGCTCTAGTCCGATTGGCGGGGACTTTTAGTATGTTGAAGAGTAAGGTATAAGTAAAGTTAACTGCAAAAATTCAGTTTATTAATAATTATTCATCAATCATCTAACATTTCTAACTTGACTGGACTAAAAGATACTTCTGTTCGTACTGTTCCAGTCCATTATTCTTGTTTTTCTTGTCATAAAACCTAATTACCCACGCCAAATCCATCTCTCCCAGACCTCTAAGTGTAACGGTAATGGTGTCACAAACTGGTGAGCAAAGCGCCGCAGCCAAAGTAATAAATGACTGTCAAATTACGACCGCTGTTTTTAACTTCCAAAGAAATCTAATCACATTACATAGTACACTGATATTATTTCCTTTGTACACATGAGTGAGTACATGTTTTCCGGAACATATCCGGCTCTCCGCACCCCCCCCCCTCCTGCAACGGATCCCGTAGGTATAACAGGAGGCTATAACTTACAGAGCCAGTAAGAGATTTCGGTCAGCGCTCAGGAGGGGGGGGGGCGGGGGTAGCCCTTGACTTTAGGTGAGTATGGAGTAGCGCCCGAGAAAACCCGCCGACCAGCGGTACCGTCCGGCACGATTCCCACATGCGAAAATCCGGGGACCAACCCCGCCGGGAATTGAACCCGGATCGCATTGGTTGGAGGCAAATGGTCTGAGCATTTGGTCACTGCGGTCCCTTGTGCACTTAAGTAATCAGTAAACAAAATACCAGGTTGCGTTGAGTTCCAGTTAGTAATTTAGTATGGTTCAATTGGAAAACGTACTGACGACTAGGACGTGCTGAAAAAATATTTTTCACTATGTACTAGGTCCAGAAACGCCAACATCCATTCTGTAATTGGTTACATTCAAGTCTGCCGAGCGAAATATTTGGGTTCGAAGCCAGTATTTGACGTCAGCATACGTGTATTTCTTTAGGTCATTCGAGATAAAGTGAGCACTAAAAATTTAACCTTTGAAAAATATCACTAGCCGTTACTGAATATAATTCCATATTAACTATAGTAGCCTTGCTGCTTGTATGGTTGGCAGCGAAATTACGTAATATAGTTCCGTGTATTTTCCTATTTAAATACAGTGATACGGAAACAAAATCAATCGAAATCGACACAATTGTGTTTTATATAATTAATATCAATTCATAATGACTGCACAAATTATCTTACACGCGTAAGCATGAAGTAACGTGTCCAGAGATGTTAGGTACGTGTCGTTTTTAGCTGGTACGCGCGGAAAGGTACAAATTTGTCTGAAAATAGAACTTTAGCAGGGCTATCTTGAGTGCTCACTTTATCCCGAACCGCCTATATATTGATACAATATAGCACAGTGACACCTATTTAATTTTAGGAAATTCACATTACCTATACGCATTTCATTAAAAAGCATTGACATTTATTCTGTTTCAGTCAAGACCAGAAAATGAGAAAATAAAAAAAAACTTAATGTTGAGAAAATATGCTTCAGAAACATCAATTGACAAGAAAAAAAATTAAAAGTTCTAGAGAAGAAATTAATTATAAAGTCCGAACGTGATAGCTCAAAAATAAAAGTTCTCGCCGTCCTGCTTTTGAATGTGGACTTGTGCCAGTTGTATGACTTTTCACTCATATCGATAACAAGTAAACTGCACGGCACAAACTAGCACGTCGAAGCGATTTATGTACGCCTAAATAAAACTGTTGTGGAACTAAAGTCCACACACGTTGTTGAGACATTGATGGAGACAAGTGACAGCTGGCGCATGAAGTGCTTGTATAAGTTCGGCAAAATAAATAGTAAAAATAGCTGTACATTTTGTAACTATACCTATGGGCATACATAAACTAAAAGCATTAAAAAATGTTTGGTGTATAAAAGCACATTTAAAATTTTCACATCATGTCACCCCTCATCAGCGCTTGCGGTCTACCGCAATTTTCATCATTATTTTATTTTTTATTTGTACCAGATATTATTTTTCTTATTTTTGACACAAAATGTGACTACATTTGGCTCTTATGAAATTTTTTTATCTCTCATAGTTTTCGAGTAATGGCTTGTTAAAGTCATATTTTGCATGTTTCCGTTTTAACGACTACATTAAAACCAACTGATATACCTAACTCAAAAAAATCACAGTAGATAAAGACATTACAGGCTACAATAACATGCTCATGAAATTAAAGAATAAAAATTATTTGCATTTTTAAAAATATATATTGAATTTTTAAAATTTTTATTTTCAGTTTCAGCATTTTTTTTTTTTAATTCAAATAATTTTTATTCTTCTATTTAATGAGCATGTCATTGTAGCCTGCAATGTCTTTATCCATTGTGATTTTTTTGAGTTTGGTATATCAGTTGGTTTTAGTGTAGTCGTTAAAACGGAAACATGCAAAATATAACTTAAACAAGCCATTACGCGAAAACTATGAGAGATAAAAAAAATTTCATAAGAGCCAAATTTAGTCACATTTTGTGTTTAAAGTAAGAAAAAAATATCTGGGACAAACAAAAAATTTAAAAATGGTGATGAAAATTGCGGTAGACCGCGCCCTTAAGAACTACGGTATATGTTAAGCGCTGACCAAAATCTCTTCCCTCTTTGATGTGGGAACCCTACCAAGAAGAGTCATTTTGAGCTGTCAAACGGCAATAGAATTTCCTCATTCGTTAGTATGTCCTACACACTGGCGAATCAGGGAAAGCCACTACCGTTACAGAGCTTAACTCCAAGTCGAAGGCCACGGCCAGACGGCTATGACAGAGCACACAAACAAGCACCAGCATGCGTTGCAACAGTGCGTGTCAAAGTTCTCGGCTTGTGTGAGTAATACTATCAATTTTAATCCCAATTAAAATAATTTACAGTGAAAATAAAAGTACTGTAATACTGCTCGACATGTTGCCCCGGGCAGGGAAGGTTAGAGTGCTATTGTTTCGAGGTTTCCGTGTGAAAGAAGTGGAGGGGAATGTCTTGGAGCCCTCCCTCAATGTACACCACATTCATATTATAAGTGGCCATCTGTAGTAGGTCTAATAGGACTGTGCAACCCACGAAATAAAGGTTGGACAACAACTACACGCTGGTTGTCACTTTCTGGCTGGTGAGACTGTACGAAGTGCTTGTCGCGACGGCCAGGCCACTTGTTCGCTATTGGATGGGAGGGAGTAGCGTGTCGAAGAAGAGTAAGTAAAGTCGAGGTACGTCAGAGAGGGGGACGGCTGTAGTTCACATATTTTCCGAGGACACACTTAGGTTTATCGAGCAGTATTTAATAAATTTAATTGTTATTACACAGAAACAGATTTTGTAATATTTTATAAAATTTCTAGAATTTATCATAAATTTCAGTCAGTTTTCGAAAATAATTTACAGATACAAAACTTATCTAAATGCGCAATCATAAATGTATCACGAAGTAGATTAGTGCTTTTATTTTCATGATAATTTAGATAAGTTCTGTGATAAGAATACATTATTTGTAAAATAGAGACCAGTACAACTGCAGTTTTCACGTGAATTCACGCAAAACACTTTATGAAGTAAGAAAATTTTTTTATTTTCAATATTTTATGTTTATTAATAAACGATTAACAAATTATACATACTCTTCTGATTTTAGCAATTCAATGGTCAACGCTAGAAAAAACTAGAAATCCTAATAGAAAATACTTTGTTAATTTTTGTGTTTATAATTTTTGCCACAGAGATGCGTTTCTCATTAGCTATATTTGATGTAAAAATTTTGTACAAGCTAAAAGTGTGGCATTCTGGTAAAATATTTGTTCCAAAGCTGTAAAGTAATATCATCTAGGAATGCCAGTTTTTATTGTAACTCCCAAACCCGATAACATTAAAAAAAAAAAAAAAAACAATTAATTTCAGTCCTACGCCATCTGAAGAGCAGATATACTGTATAAAAAGACGGCGGTAGGACGAGATTAGTGAAAAACAAAGATAATGGAATTTATCATATGCACAGATAGTATCAGGGCATTGTCACAAAGATAATGATTAGATATTTAAATGTGACATTTTTTGTTAAAATAACTCAACTTCAGGCCATTCACAAGAGTCTTTGGTGCAGAGTCGTTATTCATTTGACTGTGCCAATCAGTATACGGATAACTGCCACTTATTTTCGCGAAAAGCAGGGGTCCATACCAATCACTAGAGATAGAAACTTTCGCGAAAAGATTTTTGCCTCACTTTATTTCAGTGCCTTACGTGCGCACCTGCATCTCGGCTTTGTGGTCAGTGATTGAATGCCGTAACACCCAGCGTGTGGAAGTTAAACCCGCAAATCACAGACGTGACGTGTCGCAGTTATCGGTGTACAAATTGGCACAGTCAAATGAATAACAACTCTGCACAAAAGACTCTTGTCAATAGCCATGAAGTTGAGCTGCAGGTGTGCACGTAAGGCACTGAAACAAAGTGGGGCAAAAATTGTTTCACCAAAAATTCCTGTCCCTACCAATCGCATGTAAAGTCGTCAAATACGTAAATGACATCACATAAATATATGCGAGGAATAAAAATCGCAGATAGTGTTCGAGTACGTATAGATCAATGGAGTATAGTCTGTCACCAATTAACAGAGCGGAAAAATTCGCGTGTTCACTGAGCGGTAGGCTAGCTTCCAAGAATATATGTGAACTCAAGCTAACAGCAGCTGTTCATTAGCTGCTCGCTGACATAGCGAAATGAGCACGCGTCTAGCTATATTTTTGTTATTGGCTCAGCGACTTTCAGACGGTGTCAAATAAGTCAAGAGCCAATTGCACAAGTAACACGAACGTACAGTTGCTGGAATTATAGCTAGAGATGATGGTATATCGCGAAAATGTTTTGTGACAAGATACCCTTGAAACACTGTAGTTTCTCCTCACTTGTGTGATTGGGTGATACGTCTGACACAACGTAGCTGTCTGCAGACCAATAACGGGCATCAAATATTACAATTGTGGGATTCTTACTGGCTCAGTCAAATAGCGCAACAGCTCTACGTACGAGCGACAGCCAGTAATCTTTTCATTAGCTGAATGTTTGTTGAAACCCTGCAAACAGTAAAGTTTTCCCACGATAAACCATCATCTTTAATTATAGCTTGTGCCTAAAATAAAACGCGAATTATTCAGGTCCCTGCCAATTAATAACGCGAATTTGGCATGTCGCCAGCAATTGATGCAATTTTCACACCTCTTTATGCTACGATCAATTTAACCTTATGGCTCGAAGATTCGATGCCCGTCGTTATGCCACGAGTACGGGATAAGCCGGATGTTTCCTCGTTGCAGCTGAACTTGATACACCTCTACAGCTTATGTTTCGTAATTGTAACCGTCTAAAACTACTGTCAACGTCTTACGTAAGTTGACCTGCCTTTCACGTTGTGAACCAGTAACGCAGGCTACTGAATTGCACACATGCCTCTTCACATGCGAATCATTGCGAGTGGTTTATTTAACTTTTTTAAATCATTTACTACGACCTATGTTTACTTACATTTAAATGAACATATACAACATTGTATCACTCAAAAATTTGAGCCACGTAGCATTAATAACCAGACGTAAATATTAAGTAACACAAACACAGTTTCTAATGTCTGTTTCGTAATTACATTTCTCATAAATTTTTTCTCTGCCTTTTTATTTGTATTTTTACCAAAAAAAAATATTTTTCTTACGGTTATATGCTTTCCGAAAGTGCCAAACGTGACGACAATGGATCCAAATGTTACTTATTTATCGATCGCAGTCAGGAACACAAACGAAATCTTTGTTAAATAAATGCAATTCAGCCCCACTGACTCATTCACTCACTCACACACTCATCAACGCACAGCCCAAACCGCTGGATCTAGAGATGTGAAATTTCGAAGGTGGCTTTCCCTTAAGCCGTAAGCACTCAGTAAAATGGGATTTTTTTGAAATTCGAAAATTAAGGAGCTGAAAATCCGTAAAATGTGTTTTCAATCAATGCTCAATAACTCTAATTAAACTTGTTGAGCTATTGAAGTGATTTTTCTTCAGAATAAAGCTTATGCATATCCCTAAAACATTGTTTCGGGATTTTTTGGAATTCAATCACTAAGGGCATTAAAAGTAAAACGTCGTTAGAATCCATCCTATGTATATTTTAAACCTGTTCAGAAATTGATATGGCTTTTGAACAGGAATTAAGTTTACGTTCATACCTACAAAGCTATTTCAAAATTCGATCATTCAGAGGGTGGAAAGATGTAAAAATAATCCACAAATCCCGAAAAGCAGGTATGATCATGGAGAAATTACTTAAACATTGTTATTTTATGTCATTTTACAGATACGTATTCCTTTTTGGGCACTTGTCAGTGTGCGTGTGTTTATATATATGAATGGTGAATTTGCAAAACAACGTTAGTCCAAAATGGTAGTTTTGAGAAAACTACAAAAAACTGTATTATGTAGTGTTGACATGTATTGTGTTATTTATTTATGATGCAAAGCAAACCGATCGATATTGCGAATATTTTCATTCGCTTAAAATAAATATCATATAATAAGTTTTGTGTAAAAAAAATATTACATATGCTGGAGTTAAGTTGTTTTTCAAATTCACAAGTATTGGCAGCAAAAATATGAATTAAAACACTTCATCTCTAAGTATTTAATAACAACTGCAGGGGAAGTGACGAAGTAGTAAGGTTTGTTAGTTAGACAACATATTTTTCAGCAGATTATACTATATACACCCTTGAAAACGTACAATTCTACAAGAAAATATCATGCATAACGTACATGAACAAGTTACAAACATTCTGTACAGAATAAAATCTTGTTTTACAATGTACGCAGATACTTTTAACAGTTTAAACAATGCAG
>PNEQ01053433.1:0-18950 GCA_003012365.1 Medauroidea extradentata
CTCATACCTAACAAATGTACTGAACGTTATTAATGTAATGATACATTTTTTCTCCCGACAGTCTCCTGCATCCTGGCTACACCGAAAAAGCCTGCACAATAAGCTGAAACACAACACCCATACTGCCGGAGGACTGCAATTGAAGAGAGTTGTCGTAGACAACTAGCAGCTACTAGAAGACTACTGCAGAAATTACGAGACTCTCCATGACTACACTGCGAAACAAGGTACACCACCGCATCACTGAGTACAGTTATCAGTTAGACATGATGTCTCACAACAGCTAGAGAATGATGTTGAATAGAAATGTATACAAAATAATAAATTATCTCAATAAAATTCTAAAAAAATATATTAGGTTGTATTTTTATTGCAAAAACATTTCTCCCAAAAGCAAAATTAATGAGTTTATTGCTGTGTCAGGAAAAGGTAGAGTTAGTGCATGGTTAGGTGATAAAATGCTATGTTAATATATGTTCACTGGTATAATGATATTTGCCAGACCTAATATAAGGTGGGTGTTCAGTAGTATAAAAAACGTATAACTGAAGAACCACGGGCCAAACACAACAAAAAAAGAACAAGTTTCATTTAATTTAAAAAGTACGTACACATAACATATAGTAAAATATTTCAGGGCCTAAACAAATAGTTACGAAAACCGTCACCAGGGTAAAAGTAGTTCCGACGCCTATGGAAAAACATTAGATTTTTAATTGCAGAAAATAGTTATAATGGAAGATTAAGGAAAACAGTATTTCAAAGTTCTAGACACCGACAAAAAATTAAATAAAAAAATATACAATAACTTACATATAAGAAAAATACTTAAACCAAAGTACGAAAAGTTACTGTGCGATACTAGAAATCATGTACCAAAGTTCAACACAGAAGAAAATGACTCAAACCAAATATGTAAAATGAAAAACAGCCTTTAAAGGTCTAACACGTAAAAATAACATGCAATATCCTAGAGAGAAGGAGAGGGAGAGAGAGAGGGAGAGAACACGAGAGAATAAGAGAGCACGAGAGAGAGAGTGTGAGAGAGAATAAGAGAGGGAGGTAGAGAGTAAGAGAGAGGGAGAGAGAGTAAGAGAGAGGGAGGGAGAGAGGGTGGAAGAGAGAGAAAAAAGGATAACATACGTAAAACACTTATAGGAAAGGGAAAAATATTTAAAGAACAGAAATATAACGTATAAAAATTTTAATACAAAACAAATTTACAATTCCTTCTACGCTTAAGCAATAAAAAAAATATATTATCATGCATTTCAATGTGAAACTAACATATACGATAGTAACACCACAACTGTTAATAAATTAAAAAAAAAAAGAGAAACTAACTCGCAGAACAGGTACAGGACAAAAATATAAATTCCAAGAATTCGAGCACGTGTAAAAGTTAAAAATGATTAAAAAACTTAAAATTTATATAACTAGTTAAAAAAATACTATTGGTCATACAAACATAGGAAAAAAGTATCAGGCTAAAGAAATAAACAGAGACAAGGTTAGATATGTAACATGGTAGGCGGTCAGGTTAGGTCAGGTTAAGTTATGATTTCAGCATTAAAAACATATTAAATAAATGGCCTAGCCGTAACATAAATTCTACCAAGCCCTGACAAAGCAAAGCAAGAATAACGTATTACAAGAATTAGAAGAAGACATTTATTACTAGAGGTAAAATAATTATACCCTACACTTTACAGAAAAAAAAATACTCTAAGACCTACACGAGTGGAACATATTCAACGCCTTACGAGAATGCAACATACTAGAAGAATTCCTAGCAGTGTACTATGATACAAGACAGACATACAAGGGAAAATAAGTGTTAGGTTAAAGGAAGAACAGAAACAAGGCTAGAATTGTAACTTGTTAGAAGGACAGGACAGGTAAGGTTAAGTTAAGTTAGGGTAGGTTAGGTGTGGTAGCGCTCTTAATGGTGATACTTGTAAATGGAGACGGACTAAACCAGTAGTACAAACAACACTAATGCTATCTAGCAGACGACACTGGAACCAAGACGATTGGTATAGCTACTAGCTCTCCTGGTGGAAAGGCTCAGCACCAAAGTCTTAATAATCAACGCCATCTAGGAGACTATCAGTAACTACTGTCAGACCTACCTAGAGGACAGATATAAAACTAATTTTTAAAACAAGATGGAGGGTGGAGCCAATGAGGGTTGCTAGGTAATAAGACAACGGACATTGATCAAGGTGGTGGATGAACAGCCTAACAAGAAAGAGTATAAAAAATACAGAACAGATCCGGGATCCGGCTCCTAGGCTCCTGCAATAAAATCGGCTATGCTACACTACTTGCGACTTCTTTATCTGATTTTCACTCCTACTGTACTATGCAGATTTCAGTTTCAGTTTTTCCGTGAAAAATACTTCAGAACAGGGAAGAAACATTGTGTAGTAAATTGAATGATATTGTTGAAGCACTAACGATACTGTTTTATCAAATGTTTGTTTATGTCATTATACATTTACATACTGAAACAATGAACCAGAATTCATACTTCAACTGTTTGAGATATATCTTTGGTATCTGTAATGATAAAGTGTATTATCTTCGTAGCTGTACATCATTGATAGAACATTCCCTGACACGTATGCATTTTCTTCTCTGGCAATTAATGTACTTTATTCACCAAAGAAACCAACTGCAGCATGTAGTTTTTACCTGTTATTTTGAGAAATTATATGCCCTTATAACTGTTTCAGGGGCCATAGTTGACGTAGTACATTAGTGAAGAGTACTAACATTTGACCAACGCGATCCGAGTTTAATTCCCAGCGGCGATCGGTCCCCGGACTTTCAAAAGTGGGAGTCGTGCCGGACGATGCCACTGGTTGGCGGTTTTCTATAGATCTCCCATTTCTCCTGCTACTTCATTCCTGTGCTGCTCCATGGGTCATTCCACACCATTTCAACCAGTGTTGGTTGCTGCACGTTGTTTAAAAATTCTAAAACTTTCTCTATTCATTAATATGCGTTTTGAAAGTGCAAAACTAATTCTATAAAAAATTATTTCTAGCAAATTTATCATGGGCAGCTGTTTAAAGATGGCGGCGTGCTTAATTTTGAGAGTTTACATGCATTTGCGCTAAATTCAGGAGCACCTCTATTTATAACCCAATTTTCATTAAACGGAAACTAGTTTATTCAGCAAAAAGAGCTGTTCATGATGATAATGACAAATTACACTATCTGTATTTACAAGATAATACTAGTCACGGGCAAAATACATGAAAAAAATTGTACATTTTTCCCATATTCAAGACAAAATTCGAACTTGAAGGGGACAGAACACCTTAACAAGATTCTGTCTATTAAAAGTATAGTAACACTACTTCTCAAAAATACTTCGACACCTGAGGCGTTTTGTCCCCTTGAAATTTATAAGGTCTTGAACATGAGAAAATTTCAAAAATTCAGACTTTTGTCGATTCATATTTCCTATGGGGGACCAAAGAAAAATCTGATTTTATGCATATAAAAAGTTAGTAACGTATGTAACTACATACTAAAATTTCGAGTAGGTGATCTGCAGAGTAATGAAAATATTGTGCCATAAATATGTGCTAAACTACACGATCGTAAAAAAATAGAATATTTAATATATTGGAAATTATTTAATGTATTTGATGTCAAATTAATAAGGAAATTTGTATGTGTAGTGGTTGTGCTGCACACTGCTGTGTAATGTTTATTCCCAGTAGTGAGACTGTAGCATGCACTCCTAGTCTTATCAGAACAGAGTGCTAGTTCAGCAAGTCTCTGCTTGTAGATAAGCTTACCACATTATGTAATATTGCTGTTGGAGCACACCACACAGTCTACTGCAATCTCTGTTAGTGTTCATTGCTGCATGGTTGAATGCAGCTCGTGTAGCCAGGGAGCTATAGTAGGTAAAATAGGTTGAAAGTGAGGTGTTAACAATGGAGTGTTCTGTGGGTGTGTGTTGTAAAGAAGACTGCAATAAGGATACTTATGGAAAGGTAAATTATAAGCTAAATACGTTTAGTGACTTAAGTGAAGAAAATTAGGAAATTTTAAAACGCAGATTATGTGTTACGAATCTTACCACAGTTTGTGAATACAACTACAAAAATATGTACATAAATATTTTCATCTTTTTGGTCAACGTTGTTGTGACCCATTTCAATGTCATAAGAAAGTAATAACCAAAGGGCTGAAAGAAGTTAGTATAAAAGTAGCACGTTTGCATTCCAGACCAGATTTTCAGTTGATCCCAGGAATGGGATTATGCATTACATGTTTTAAGAAAATATCAGAAAACTATAGCACAGAGCCTGTTGATGAAACATATGCATCTGTAGAGGAAACAGCAGATGCAGTTAAGACTGCTTGTGAGGCCCTAGGAGTATCCCCTGTTAAAATTAAGAAACTCAGTCATGAAAAGAGACCTCAAGCAATAGAAAAAAAGTAACTACAGTAACGTCTGTATTCAGAGAAAAATTTAGTACCTCACTTAGTTTACCATATGAAGAGAAGGATATTGGAAACCCATCAGAGGAGGCTGAGTGTATAAATAGTTCACTGGATAACAGACAGAAACATCATGTTACAGTCCAATCCGCTGGACCTAGAATGTAAAATTTGGAGGGTGGGTTTCCCTTATTGTGTAAGCAGTAAGAAAAATTTTCAACAATGTCACTCTTACGGAAGTGAAACAGTGAAATATGTATTCCTTGAACCATGGGTCAGTTTCACCAACGAAGTTTAACTTTGCTTCAAAGTGAGATTAACAAAACTCGAGTTAAACCTCAGTTGAAGTTAGAGGTGCATTCCAACAACAACACAGCGAGTTTAAGTTACCAGAGATTAGCTAAACTTGGCTGCACATGGGTTGTGTGAGCTGAATTCCCTTAATTGTCTCAAATCTTTGGTACAACGTTCGTGAGGAGGACGGGGGAGTGTATGCGTCATACTATCTAGGGTGGCTAGGTACCCCTGGGCGACTTTGGAGCAAAGCCAGAAAGAAAGACCAAGGGAAGATGGCCCAAAAAATATAATTTACATTATTTTACTGTTGTAATGGCAAAGAGTGTACCCTTTAGTGTTTATCTACACAGAATATGTTAATTATTTTCTCGTCTGTATATTTTTTGTTAACTTGAAAATACAAGACGTGAAACATAACTTCATATGTAGCATATCATAAAAGTAAATGGACCGATTATTTTGACAAGTTGAAATGTATTCGGAAGTCTATATAATCC
Organism: Medauroidea extradentata; assembly: GCA_003012365.1. Classification (NCBI taxonomy): domain Eukaryota; kingdom Metazoa; phylum Arthropoda; class Insecta; order Phasmatodea; family Phasmatidae; genus Medauroidea; species Medauroidea extradentata. The sequence goes on from PNEQ01053433.1 coordinate 5,262, forward strand.
TATTCGTCAAAATAATTATTTCTTTCTAGTATCCGGTGAGGCCGATACATAGGAATAGACTTCATCGTTTGTATTGTCTTCAAACACCAAATTATACAATGACCGTGCCATTTTATTTTAAACTTAAGCGAGATTAACTAAGTTACCTGGCCAAAATTGAGTAGTGAAAATTGAATATCGCTTAAGACGAGAAAATAAGAGTTTAACTGCTTGGTGAATCCCAAGACAAGTGTAATCAAGCAAGTGCTAGTTAATCGAGAGTAAATCGCTTAAACTTGGTTGGTGAAACTGGCCCTAAGCTATATAACTAGAAACAGTCTGGTTATCGTCGTAATTTTTCATTAACTTGCAAGCTTATAAGAATACATATGTTTAGTTAGTTTTAAAACTAATTGATATTTGATAATTAAGGTTATAAAAATGGGTAAAATGTCTGTCATTGGATTGTTCCACTACAGTTATATTTTAATTCAAATGTTGAACATATGATAATAAGTTTTTTTTATATTCAACCCTTAAAGTGGTAAACAGATATTACATTTGTTTTTTAATTCCCATTATATTTATCTTACCTGTTGAAATATTGAATTGGGGTTAACTTAAAGCTTCAATTATTATGATGATATAAATAGCGTACATTGAAGTTTAGGTTAGTTAAGTCACTTAATTAAATAAATCAATTACTACAATACAAACGATTTTGTAGGTAAAACATTCGAGGCAGACGCTCCGAAAAGAAAGAGTGGTAATTGTGACATTTTAAACGTAATTGCAGTTTGCCTATATGTATTGTTGCGCAACAGCTTTATGCCTAGGTAATGCATATTGTGTTAGTTTTACATATATTTAATAAACAATTGCAATGTTACATGAGACAGCAGTTTGTAGCTCAGGTCTATGGTACAGAGGTTCTGGGTTAGAATTTTGTGTAAGGCAATGCAACGTGCAATTCTCACAACCGATATCTTCGAAGCTGATGGAATTTGTGACGTATGAATGAAGTGGTTTGAAGGGGGTACAAGTGTATTTTGTAGAAATCTCTGAAAATTGATTTTCATGTCCACTCAGTGGTAAAACATGGTGTATGTTAAAGGAGTATTACAACTGACTATACACTCGAAGTACATGTATTAACTTTCTTAAGAGCCAAACAATAAATTTTTAAGGGCCTTTACATGGCAAAAATGAAGAATTTTATATTGGCACGACCTAGTGTTCATCCAATACACGTTACTTGTGACTACATTTTCCACTTGTTAAACTTTTTAAGGTCTTATATTCTTCCCATTGCGGCATGTCAAAGTCAAAATTTTCAAGTTACGGGAACATTCTAACAACAAAAACCAACTGATTTATTCGAACGACGTAATTTACACTGAAATTAGATAGTACGGATCATATGCTAAAATATTTAAAACCACACAATAAAGTCCCTTTGTATTTTTAAAAAATGTCCATAAATAAAGAAAATTATCCTTATTTTTCGAATTTTTAAGAAATGCAAAGGAGTTGTATTGCGATAATTAAAAATATTTTAGCATGACCCATACTATTCAATTCCAGTGTAAATTATTTTATTTGCGTAAGTCAGTTTGTTTTGTTATTAGCATGTTCGCGTAACTTAAAAATTTTATCTCTGATATGCTGCTATGGGTAGACTATGAGAACTTAAAAACAAGTGGAAAATGTAGTCAAAAGTAATGTCTGTGAAACTAATACTACGTCGCACAAATACAAAATTATGTGTTTATGCCATGTAAACACCTTTAATTTGCTGAGACTGAAGCAGTATTACTGAAGAATACGTTCCTTGCCTATAACACGCTGTTAGCTGGTTGGTGCCCCTGCACCTGGCAGTCTAATATCTCAACATACATCCAGTGTTGTGTATATTCATTGCCCAGTACTGCTTCCCTTGGAAGACATACATTCCTTGCCACTTATTACTCTACCCTCTGAAGTTTCTCTGCAGAATTATTTCATGTCATTTCATCCCACAAGATTAAGCGCAAGTTTAGGACATCAGTACCATTACCACTAAATCTTAACTTGCCAGAACTCCCACATAGGCATTGAGCTAAGTCACGAGGAAATGCAATGTAAATGGTGGAAAAACTTGCAGGTGTAGGTAGGCAGTTATAAATTAAGGACAACGAGTACAGCAAACGTTTGTCTTTGCTGTTTGTATACGAAATCTGTTGTGTTTTATTTCATCTCTTCGTTGTGTCGTTTTGTTCTTTTTCTGTTCGTGTCTGATATCTACTGTGTTTTTTGTTTCGTCTCATCGTTGTGTCGCATGTTACTTGGTCTTTTGATTTTTTTTTATATTATTTTCATTTATTATCTGTTTGTTCCTTTTTTATTTGACCCAATTTCATTTTGGAATCGCATGTTGTATATGTATCTCGCTGACATAAGCATACTCTGCTTATTTATGGTTTTCTATTATTTCTTCAGTTTTCTTTGACAGTCACTCATTTTCTAATGGAGTATGTCCAAGGAACTAAATCCAGTCACTCACGCTTTTACAATGGAAATCTATTGGTTTATTTAATGTACGGGGCCGCCCAATAGTTTGTAACAACACTTGGGAAAGAACCACCAGATATAACTATATTACTGATGAAATAACAATTTTTTAAGGTAAATGCATAATAAAAAAATAGATTTTATAATCTCCTTGCACACTGTTGAATTATTAGACTTCTTATATTTGAAAACGTAAAAACTCACACACATGATATTTGTGGCCTAATTATGTGTGGTATCATACACAGAAAAATTAAATAAATTATTACTAAAGAAATATTCCTTTGAACTGATTACAGGTGTTTACGGAAATGAAATAGATATAATCTACACTGTAGTATCGGTCACACGATCAAATTTACTCAGATTATGGATGTTTATAACAATTTAATTAGCGAACTGAAACGGGAAGAATTGTAAGTTGGCTGCCTATTTAAAAAATGTGTAGAGCCAGTGATTATTGGTGAAAAGGATTCTGCAACAATTTGTTTAATGTCTTATGTGTATACCTGTTTCTCTGCTTCCCGGTCAGTGATTGGAAGTATTTAATATCCGGCGTCTCTGGGTTCTCCCGCAGATTACGATTGTGTAGTGTCGTAGTAACATTGTTCTGGTTGGCGCAGTCAAATGAGCCACGCCTCTGTTCTATTATATTCTGCCAATAACCACGAACCAGAGTTGCAGATCTGCACATAAGACATTGAAACATGGTGTAGCAAAATTCTTTTCACCAAAAACCTCTGCCTCTTAAAATGCAGCAGTCTGAACAAGCTGTATATTTCAGTTGCTGATCTGGCAGACCTGTATTGTTACACAAGTTAGGACAGTGCAGGATATCCTTTTATACTTGTAAAATATACATACTCTGTTACGTGTACTAGTAACAAAGATGTTAAGAGTTAACCAACAAAAATTTCTATAGGAATAAGAAATTGCAAAGTAAAAGTATTCTGATACATAACTGCCACTTTTTGCATTAAGAGTTTGCTATAAGCCAAATTTAAACATTAAAAATGTATTTGTTCCGAAGGCCTATTAAAGAATAATTACATATTCCTGATCTGAATTACGTTTATCTGGTAACATTTTTACATGATGAACTTCTCCAAACTTATTTTAAAAAAAATGTCTGTTTTAACATGTGTTCAAGTGCCTTACTTTATATTTTCTTTTGTGAATACTTGTAGGAGGCTGTGTTTGTTTACTTCTAATGCCCAATTTCCTATATTTCATTGGCTGAGGCTATCTATCCTTCTCCCGAGTAGGGTAGATCTGAATGTATCCAGCGATGGGATCGAGCAGAATATTTATAGATTCCAGGCATTGCTAAACTGTACTCTCAAGTGGTTTCCAAACGAGTTTTAGAGTAATGTCTACTATATCAAGGAATTGAGTAAGGTTTCCATAAGTTTTGTCTTACAAAAAATTAAATGTATTCTTACCAACTAATTATTAAGAGTATTATTTTACAGGTCAACAAAAAATTATTTTTGGGCGATGAAAATATTTAGTTCTCTATAATATAATTTAGTATAGTAAAACTGATCCTGTAAAATATTGTAAAATATACTGTACTATCACTGACACAGCAGTTTTGCTATAAACACTGGCAAGCCTATGAACATATGATTTGTTGTAAAACACTGAAAAATCTACTAACAACTTATTGGTCACGTTTCCTTATATAAAGCAATATAATTTTTAATGTTTGTTGATTACAGTCAAGCATTAAATACATCACCATGCTTATGGTGTACGGAAAGGCAAGATGACAAGTGAACTAAATGAATACTCAATGGTTGATAAAATCTTAACTACTTATCATAATTCGATGGAATTTTTTTTCAAGTATATATTTTATAAGTGGATATTGACGTATACAGCAGTTGGTGGAAGATTTAAGTAAAAAATTGAAAACCTTTCTTAGACAAACAAGAGCTTGGAGCCACAAAATTCATAAAAATAGAAAACTTAAAATTTTACCGTTTTTAATATGATAATATCCACGTCTCAATAAGAACTGAATTTTAAAAATTCTCAGATTTTCATTGAAAATAATTTTAACATCCATAAACACCAGCACGAGAGGTTTTCAGATAGTAAAATGATTTTAAAACCAGAACGAGACAATTTTTGAAATTCTGTTATTAGAGACCTGGTTATTACCATAATAAAAACTTAAAAAAAAATATATTTTTTAATCAAAACCAAAATATTGTACCACCTAGTGCTGTAAAAATAGACGTCTATTAATAATACATGTACTCGACCAAAAAGTCCCATCAAATTGTAAGTAGGACTCACAGATTATATAGATTATTTTATGTATTCTAGTCGTTCATTCTACATCTTACCTGTCCGTAATTCTCAAGCGTTGGTACTATGAGTTTGCTTGGAACCAATGGCCATATGTGATATTATAATGGTGTCCATGTCACCATTGAGAGATGCAGTCAGTGTCTTACATGACCATGGGTGTAACGACAAATTTACACTTGTGCGTACGTTGCAGTGGAATATATGACTTGGTTAGTAGCATTTTAGCACTAACTCACGAGGAACAGCTCATTTTACACAAACAATGTTGAAAAACTAGATGTCAGCATGGGTTGTACATTAATTAACACGTTTAATTAAGTTTGGCATCTATAAATGATTGTTTGTACACACAATATTTTTGCATCATTGCTGCTGCTCACGTTCAGGCTGCTCAAGATGTCGTAACGGCAATTGGAGACAGCATATGCAATTGTGGATCCATGAATATGCCCCAAAGGCTATGTACTAGCAGGCCTATATAGTTTTGTCGTAACATAAGATTTGAACGATCCTGTACTGATAAAGTGAGCATTCTTAAAAAGCCCTTCTAAACTTCTACATTTCTATTTTAAAGCCAGCTTGCGTGTTTCTGTTGCAAGTGAATATTGCCATTTGGTTTAACTACATAGGCATGTACAGTGTTCAAGCTGATAAATGCTATCTACAATATCTATTCATTAAATACATGGGGGTTGAATATTTCCAATAATCAATAGAAGTCTTAGACATAAAAACCTGCGAGTTGAAGTCTATATAATGTGGGTTTCTGTGCATGACTTAATTTCTTCAAGACACAGTGTTGCAGTTAAGAAAACGTAACGTGAGGATGTTGTATTAGAATTTGAAACACTAATTCGACACAGGCAAACACATGACACATTATTTAAAAAGTCAAGTTTCATTCAGTCTCATTACTATATCCGACGATGCACTAACAGCAATAATAATAAATAATGAACTTTCATAATGTGTAAAATATAAAATATTTTATGTTTCTTGGTAACATGTAATTAGATATACAAAGGTTGGCAATTGTAAAATGTAACAATTCACATAATACCAATTACTTCATAGTGTTTTAATGGTATTCATAAATTGACATTTCTAATACAATTTTGAGTGCATTATAACAATCCATTTTGATTTGGTAAATATCAAGAATCACTACTCATCATGTAGCGGCTAAACTATTGGTTCTACAGGTAAAGTTTATTAATAAAAAATGTTTCTACAGTGATGAAAAGTAGTCGTACGTAAAAAAAATTGTAATTTACTTACTTTGAAATTTGCAGTTTTTTGTAGAAATTGTAAGTCCGACTCCCGTGTTTACCGGATCGCCATGATGAATGTTTATGCGTTACTAGCGTTATCTAGTGAAACTAGCGCTAATACATTTCGCAACTGTTCTTTAGCCAGAAAATTCAGTAGTAGAAGAACAGTCATGTTTATAACACGTGTTTTCGTGGCGGTAGCTGTACGTATTCAGGGAAAATTTTACGGTGTTCGCAAGTAAAAGTGCTTCACTGCGTGCTAATGGCGTATATAGTAAGTGTTTTATAGCCTTATTTCATTTGTAAGTCTAGTGGATGATAATTATTAGTTGTATTTCGCTGATTGAGACACAGGAGCGAACATGTTATGTGTACGTGTGTGGAGAGATGTCCATGAATGTACCTCGACAAAAGTGGACAAATGCATTATTTACTGATTGTGACAAAGATTCTGTACCCACCATCTATTTGAGAAAGTAACAAATTTAGTTTCCGGCATTTCTCTTGTTATTTTAGTGAAACTAGTGTGCACCAAGTGCGTTTGGTATCCTAGGGGTTATGAACGATAATTATGTCGTTTTAGTTACGGTAATATCTGCCTAACATGCATACAGTATTATTTATTAAATAATTATTTATTTTGTATCTTTGTGCGACTTCTATTGGCGTTAGAACGTGTTGAAATATGGCGTAGAATGGGTATTGAAGACATGTAACATCGGTACATTATGCGTACAACGTGAATTAAAATGCAACGTATTTGTCCACATGTATTTCAGTTAAAAATATTTTTTGATATGGTATACCAGTAAATTAGTGCAATAGGTAAATTGCATGCATTTACTACAGTATTTGTTTTCTACGCGTTCAATTCGTGGTAGAACGAGTTAAAATAGCTTTTGTTATTGTGTATTTATATGCTTACTATCAGTATTTTGCATTCACTATTTCCCAGGCTTTTAACGTCTCTTTACCACTGTATACTTTTTAAAATGCAGGCGTTTTTATTACTGGCGGTTATTTATTTCAGTTATATTTCACTGAAACTACTCGTAAATAGTACAGTTCAGCGGGTTATTATTAATAATTTACATTTTCTTACCCCACAATTTCTCTGAACTTCATAGCTTTCCCCACTATCAAGTTCTTATAAAGTAGGCTTTTCGGGTACTCGTGCATGTTTCTTCTTGTTCTCACGTATGTAAAATTAATCGCAAATAGTGTTTTCCATGTACTTCTTATAGTCATTTTACGTATTTTTACCCCACAATTTCCCTGATATTCAGCGCCCTCCTCGCTAGCTATTTGGTAGATTGTAATCATAATTATTCACAACTACTAATTAATGTTATTATTCAATGTAATTAATCGGAAATAGTACATTTCTGCAGTTTTTTTGTTAAGTTTTAGCATGAGTAGTGATTCCTGATATTTACCACGAAAGAAATTCTTTAATCTACCTGAGCACGCACACCCTGCCGCATCTTTACTCTCACCTGTTTGTTTTTACTGCTGATTTTAGTCAGCTGCACAATTTAGATAGATAAGTACATAATAACAAACGTTTTAACGGAAGTAACCGAACATAAAACATAACATTTGCTGAAAAAGGAGCTGGGAGTCAAGTTTATGTTACTTAGAGTGCCAGGTATCTAAATATGGAGCCTGTACAACGTTACAGATAGAGAAACAGTAGTAGAATATCAGTCAAATTTACTGAACATGATGGAAAAACATGAAATTTGTTATTACATAAATAACTTTTCTATTTTAATAATTTTAAAACTTTCTGAATTAATAAAACCAAGGTATAAGTCAATAAGTTCTAGCAAAAATATGTCACTTCCTTGCCAAAACATGTTTTATCTTCATTATGTGCCTGTTTATCCTTCACACTGCTTTCAAAATACTTTTGCCTTTCCCACGTTGAAGAGAAATAAGCATTGCACCAGGCAGGTGTTTACGAGTGCTAATAGAATGTACAAATTTTTGGAAGTCAATTAAAAAAACTACGAAGTACCAATAATATTTATTAATTTAATGAATATGATAATAATTTTCCCAGCATGATGTATTCATTAATAATGCTGTATCTTTGCTAGGCATTATCAGAGTCCTATCACAGCATCTGTACCGAAACAATACACATAGGTGTAATAGTTGATGGTGCGATGCTAAGATGTAGACTTTTCAATTACTTGTTGAAACTATTTTATTAAAATCACAGTTTTCAATTCTTTATTTTTGTCCCTTTATAGCTTCACTGATATGCAGAAACAGTAATCGTTTCATAGTTGCAAACTCTGTACCTACTCATTATATTTTCTTTTTTTGTAGAAATAATTGTAAATACTAATTCAAAATTCATGTGTAAAATTCTCAAACCCTATTCCTTATTCTTCATTTCCATTTTTAACTATAAACGCTGCATAAAATAATTTATATGTATTATTTTCATGCAGCATATCATGCACTAGTCAATATGCATAGGCCTACTGTGAAAATTGCAATTAAATTACTTAGGTATATGTCTTACTTGACCATCCATTAATTTTATATCAGGTAGCTTAATATGACAATATATTACAGTTTATAAATAAAACATATCATTTAAAAGATTTGTTCCATTTCATTGAAATAAAATACATGCAAAGGAATTGGTCTAAGAAACTAAACTCGACTTTTTCATGTAGGTCTGGTCTCAGTATTAACAGTTTTAATGTTCCAGTGACATTTGATGTCCCTTACCCTTATGAACATGGAGAGATTACAGTAGCCTACTAGTAACAGTGTGTTGTACTTGCAATAATCACTTTTCTGCAGAAATAATCACTTTTAGGAATCACTTTGTATGGACATTCAGTGTAATTAAAATATTTATGTTCCTACATAAAATGGTCACCTGAAAAATACTGGTTATTACTTTAGGAATTTGTTTAAAAAATACAATTATCATTACTCTTTAGGCTGTCCTAGTGATATTCTAACTAGAACACATTATTAAAAATGTATACTATATTGCTTCCGGACAAACTAAGCAGAATTTTTCACTTTTTACCAGATGTTTCTCATTAAGTACTTACTAGAATATGCATTATTCAATGATATTTTTCTGAACTGACACAAACAACTACAACTACCCTGAGGTTATGTCCAAGGTGTAAGACATGAGTGTAGGGTAAGAAATTATTTTAGTTATACTTAAGTTCAGAAAAATAATCAAATTTCTTATAGATGAGTGTATAAAGGAAAAATCTGTTTACTGCACAGATGTTGGGGTGGGGAAACATTAATGTTGGCAATTACAAACCTTAAACCTCGAACAGAGTTCCCACAGAAATATTAAAATGAATTTCCCTTACTTTCACTGACCACTCATTAAACATTTCCCTGACCTTAATTAATATGATTATAACAACACGCCTATCTAATGAACTTATTTTGCAGCCTCCATCATACCCATAGCTGCCCATCACTCTCCTTTTAAGTAAAAAATATTTTATGTAACTATTTAAATGTTTTTAATGAATAAAAGAAAAAAGACGAAATTATGTTATAACCACATCAAAAATGCATATTACAGAATAATAATACATACTGTACAACTATAAAATTTACACACACATATTTGTTATAAATTAAACAATAACAAATTGCTCAAATTTAAAAATTTTCCCTTTACAAAAAAAACTATTTTTTTTTTATTACAGCTCACTTAAAACTAAGGGGGAAAACGACAACACATATCAGTAACATTGAAATAAATACATAGAAACTAAGTTGCAGATGCCATATATGACAATCTGAAAAAAGTACACTCAATAATAATAATAATAACAATAATAATAAAACACCAAAAATTAGGATAAAGAGAGCAGAAAAACTAACATGTAAAAAAGGAAAAGTGGCCTCCACAACAAAAAAAAAGTGCAGGCGGTGAGAGAGCAGTTGAATAGCATACCTAGGACATATTGGACAATCTGAGGAAAAATAATTACACTCACTAAAACAAAATAAATATTACAGGAGAATGAAGAAAAATTCATGAATAAGGAAGAAAAAAACCTCCACAGCAGAAAAAAATGAAAGTCTGTGGAGAGGGCAGTTTAATGTCATACCAGGACATTTTCACTGAATTTCTGCTCTCTTATTGTAATTTTCCCTGAATCACAGGGTTTCAAAACATGTTTCCCTAACTTACCCTGTCCAAATTAATTTTCCCTGACTTTCCAGGCCTGTGGGAACCCTGTCGAACCATTCAGTACTGTCGCCAAGTAGCTTTGGTTAGTTACGTAACCTGAAAGGGTCACCTATTATGGCCAGCTGTGTTGGTGGAATACAGTATTTCAGATATCATATAGTCAGTGTGTTGTACACTTCAGGCAGTGTATGTCCCATGTGTAATCTATTCACTCCCTAACCAGGCCAAGAGCTTGCCTCTCATACAAATGTCATACAACAGAAAAAATTGTAGGCTACAAGTTGCAGTGATTTACTCAACCTAAGAATTGAAACAAGAACAGTTCACTAGTCGCAAGCCATTTATCGGTTGTTCTAAGCAGTTGGATGCAACAGAAGAAAATTACTTAAAGTTGTTTTCATAATGCAGTGCTGTGATACGCTCGATGCTTGCAGTCAACGAAGAATTCCTACTATGTGTTAATAATAGTGTGATGAAATATCGCCGGCTGCTGGCGATACGAACTTGTGCTGCCACCCTTTACTTAGAGAAATAACTGTAAAAGGTTTTTGAATAAACATAATGGTAAATAATGAAATGATAGTCTATTTATGCTCACATAAATTTAAATAAGTAAATATCGAACAGAAAGTTAAATAAGTATCTAACAAAAAGCAGAGGTTAAATTTTCTACCGAAAAATAAAATGAAGACAAATAATTTAGTTTCTTTTCAACGAACTTACACAATAAATTACAATCACGTACACAAATAAAATGTACTTATGATTTTGTTTGGACCTAAAAAATAGTTGCATGAATGTTAAAACGTAATAACTTTTCTTCTTCTTTGTATCCATTGCCAGCTGTAAGTGCAAATTGCAACGTCTGCTGTTCGCGCAATGTTCTTGACACCCGTCGCTAGCATCAAGGTTCTGATTGGCTGACACTCGTCGCTAAGCGACACACTGCTCTGTTGTGAAAACCGCTTAAAAAGTTTCAATAATATGATAAGCAGAAATGACCGACTTTATGTACACGCCCTTTGACGTCACACCACAGGGGAAGAGTACTGTGTGAAAAAAAGCTTGTTTACAAACATGCTGATTTGTTAGTTTGTGATGGTAGACACCAAAACTTTGTGCACTCATAGACTTGCACGCAAAAGTAAAAATACTAGCTTCGACTTCATGGCTAATATCCGCAAATACATAAGATCAATGTTTACCAGAAAAAGCGGCAATTTCCAAACAAATAATAAGTCTTCTTGACATACTTCTCATCCGGGACATGTGAAGCCAAACACCAAATTAAGGTTATGTTCGGTTGCGGTATCCGTGGAGGTAGGAGTTGTATCCCACACCAGACTGCAGCTCCGCCTCTTTTCAAGCCATTCATTAACAACATGTTCTAAAGAATTCTAAAGAATACAGTGCACTACTAAACTACAATGCCTATGGTGACGGCTAAGTTTTAAGGTTATGACTGTTCAAGAGAGTTACATTATAAAAGTTTAACGAGAAACAGTGTGCGTGAAGGCACAATAAGGAAACATTATTGTAGGTGAATTAAACAAACCGAGATAAGTTAATCAGTTAAAACTTCAATAAAGGCTCTCTTACATAAGAACACAACTGGGCATTGTTGCTATCACTGATAGACTAAGAGAATTGTGTGTGTGCACTGGTCGCATTGCGTGCAGGCATTACTAGCATCACTCCTTGGCTGAATTGAAACATTGACTTAGTCATACACAAAACCAACAGTACTAACATGCAAAGTTAGCTGGGGGCCATATTAATATCACTTTTCATGGGTGCAACGCGAAATTTTTGCATGTGTGTTGCGTCTGGTTGCACTGTATGTAATTAAAAACCCACACATGCAATAGAAGCCCCATTTTACTACCTTTGCACCTGCGCTGCGCTGCATCGGTGCAAATAGCATGTGGTGATATTTAATCGGGATCCTGTTCCGTTAAACACCAAGAATTAGGTTACAAATCAGCACTTAATTTGTTTTTCAGAAAACAATGCCCCTTGAACATATTATACACATGCTAAAATATGTGTTTGAGTTGGCAATGACCTAAGTTATTACCTTACTTGTTTCGTCAGAACTCAAGTCAGTGCCGCTACTTAGGAATGAAAGGGCTGCAGAGCAGCACAGCTTATTTTATATTTAAGTGCATTCACACAAATTGTTTGCCCTTCCTCTCACACCATGTACACACACTGGTTCGTTCTGTTTGTGGATGTGCATTAGAATTAAGCATCTACGGAGGAACGACAAAAACTGTTCAAAGGACAAAGTTTTCTCCAAGAGTACTGGGAAAAATTTGACCTACTGCCACCAGCAGCACAAACTTTCCATTGGCAAATTAATAACATTGACCTTCATAACATTCAAGTTATAATATTTCACCTCAAGCCAAACAGAAGCTGAAGGACTTCATTGCACAGCGAATCAAAGCGAATGTCTGGGTTTTCAGGAGTGCGCAGTTAGAAAAAATTTTATATTTCCAGCTGGTATTGTAAAGTAAAAAAAGAGCAGACTAATTTAATTTTTCAACGATACCGAAAAATTAAACCCATCCACTCCTTTTTATTTCATGACACCATTTGGAAATAAATCATCTTTAATGTACTTCACTTGAAAACTAACTTGACCTAACAATTTTTTTTCCAAAGGACTCATTAAAAATATATTTCTAGAGACGTCAGTAGTAGTCCTATGTAAAAAATAATTGTAAGGTTAGATTAAGTTCTTAGGTTAAATAAAGTTAGGTGATGTTATGTTAAAATAGGTTTGTAAATATTACGTTACCTTAAAAAATATACCCCAACTTAATCTAAACATAACCCAACAATACTTTTTTATGTACGACTACTACGAACGTCTCTAAAGTCATATATCAACAGTAAACTATACATCAGCAATAGTTTGGCCGGTACACAATGTGAAGTGTAAATATTAAGAATCACTACTCATCGTGCGAAACTATCGGTTTTACATTAAGTTCAATAATAAAAATGTTTCTGCAGTGGTGGAAAGTAGTCATACGTAAAGGAAATTATAGTTTACTTTCTTTGAAATGTTTATTTTTTTGCAAGTAATTCGCTACAGACGTATATGATGCGTACATTTTACTTACGATAAATAACATTGGGGAAAAAGTATTCCTCCATTTTGTAATTACGATACATGAATGCAGGAATTTCTGTGATATCCCACTTGTACGAACGTTAACAACTCACAACAAATTATGAACCCAAATAGAGACTACGTATTTCGGCCATGATAAAATTGCTAAAACAGTACAGTTTAACCAACAATCGCCATAAAAAGTTTTTGTGATTTCACGTAATTAAATTATGTTTCAAATTTTCGTA
>PNEQ01053449.1:0-13061 GCA_003012365.1 Medauroidea extradentata
ATCAACTGTGGATTACTTTATATGGCTGTGGGCGGTGTTCGCGTTCCTCCAATACCTCACGTCTTGCGCTGTGGGCTAATGTTTTCAGGATGAGCGCTCAACCTACCGTGTTGCGCGCGCATCGACTGCCCCTCTGCCTCTCTTGCCTCTTCACCCCCGCGCTGACAGCTACCACAACGTTTGGACCCTACAGTACATAATCCATTTTCTCAACTTTTGAACGACTTCTTCCAAATTATAATAATTTCATCTACCTTGCATAGTTATTTTTTGTGTCAGACTTGTACGTTTGTACAGCCTTCAAAAGGAATTTCAGCCCAGAGCCTCCCGAACAATATATCGTAGCTACAAACTACTGCGCCGCATAACATCGAAATTATACATGAAAACTACATTTAAAATTAAATATTAATTTCCTGGGCTCATACAGGTTGTACAGCACAGCGTCTCGACAGAGCTGTAGAACGAAACTACTATACAATTTATTTCTCGCTGGTCGTACTTGCTTTTCGGATCGTCTGCCTTGAAAGTTCACAAACAAAGTTTTATATTTAGTTATGCTATCTAATAAAATAATTTTAAAAAATACTTGCATTACTTTTTTTAGGTACTTACGTAAGCATCATTTTGACGCGAATACCCCCTCAATATCTATACTGTTTAGATAATTATCATCGGCTGATAGAAAACTCCTTCCGATGTCGAATTTCTAGAAATCTTAGTTTTACATCTTTAATAGTTGTATAAGTATCCAAGTCAAGTGAAAATCATGACGATAGCTCATTCAGTCAAACAAAATCGGCCAATCATTAAAAAACACATATATCACTCCTGTACAGTACAGAGAGTTCGAATTTTGAAAAATCTTAAAACCTTTATACTGCCATTTACGTAATCATCATACTGAAGCAAAAATAAACTGAATATCTCGATAGGTTCGATACATATATATTTATCTAACACACATTCCACGTCTTTTCACCTCCTAAGAGACTGAATTTCGAAATATCCTTGTATCATATTTTAGACTACTTAACTTGTGTCTCTGAGACGTGAAAAACACAATACCGCGTTGGGTTCAAGATATATCGATAATTAATAAAAAACAACACATTTCATCACTTTTCACCTCCTTAGGTGGGAATTTCGAAAAGACCTGAAATTAATTTCCAGGCATTTATGTAACCATCAATCTTAAACAAAAATCACGTCGCTATACAAAAATTAATGGTACATGTATGTATGTACATATATATATATATATATATATATATATATATATATACACACACATATTTTGTGAATCAATAACCAGAAACATGCGAAATTCGCGTTATCATTTGGTAGCAGACTAAGCTTCACTTTCCTATACATAACATAGCATAATCTGCGATTAAATTGGCCGCGAACTTTTATGTGTTTTCACTTACGTGTGTTACGTCTTCACAGAGATTGGCCTCTCTACCGTGTAAGCATTCTCCGCGGCAAGTCACGACAATATCGGCCAGCGGGAGACGGCGAACGATCCTATATAATCACTTGGAGTCTAGTCAGCTGTCAGAAAATAACGCGAATTTTGCATGTCTCTATCAATAACACATTTTAACCATTTTTTTTAACCTCTTTGGGGCTGAATCCGGATAAAAATATTTCAGTGATACTTGGGATATTTACAAAAGCATCAATCTAAAGCAAAGAGCACTTCGATATCTCGATTGGTTCGATAGACATGGAGGAATAGTGGGAAACACATTTCACGAATTTTCACCTCCTTAATTAAAGAATCCCGAACCGTCTTGAGTTCTGTCATAAACATTTGTATACGTAACCAATTGATGTAAAAATCACGATGATAGTCAATTGTGTTTCACTGATATAGACGATTCATAGAAAATACATTTTGCCCTTTCTTACTGCTTGGGGGTCAAAGTTAAAGAATTTCTAAAACTCCTGTTTGCGTATTACGTAAGCAACATTTTAAAGTGAATACCAACTCTATATCGCGAAGGATCTGATAGATATAGATAATTAATCGGAAATACATTTAAGGTCTTTTCATCCCCTTAAATGTTGAAATTCGAAAAAATCCTCAAATCGGCTAATATGCATTTTTATGTGTGTCCTATTAAAGTAAAATTTACGATAATAGGCCGTCGGGTTCCAGATTTATTGACGTTTCTTCGGAAATACACTTCACTCCTTTTCACTTCCTTAGAGGTCGAATTTCAAAAAATCCCTTCTTAGTGCTCGCCTATGACCTGAGGGGAACCCGCACAAAAAATTTCACAATTCTAGGTTCAGTGGTTTGGGCTGCAGTTTGATATGTCTGTCAGTCAGTGTTCATTTATATATATATATATATATATATATATATATATATATATATATATATATATATATATATATATATATATATATATATATATATATATATATACACATACATACATACATACATACATACATACACACACACATACATACATACACACACACAATTCAGTGACAGCCCGTGATTTCTTTTCCTGCCGCTGGCGTCTCTTTTACGCCGACAATAACATAGCAGTACGGCCTTTACTACAAATAAGTCCGCACCTGGAAGTATGTAATCAAGACCCCTGGCATTCGCCCTGTAGGTCTTGCCGTGTGGAAACTTACCTATAACTATTTGTTAAGGTAGCCGTTTGTCAGTTGAGGGTTGCTACTGAAATGACATTTATTCCTTCCATATTATAGTCTTTGAGTTTTTATTATTGTAGTGCTACGAATAAAATTCTGGTAAGTATCACAAGGACGCATAGCTATATGTTTGTTTGCTTTGCAGTGTACGTGTAACTACTTAATTAAAATACACGTTTAATTCGTTATTAGAATAACGTAAGCGGGGGCTAAATTTGAGACATATTACTTATCACAAATGACACCACTGAGTACAGACATTGACTTGCGTTAAATTCCAAGCAACAAATGTGTACATGAAATTACAATAATATTTAATCGCAGTTGACATACATAGAAATTAAAAACTGCGCAAAAGTGTCTCAAAGTCGCCAAAGCTTAGTGTAGTTAAAAACGTACAATTATCATAGATAACACAATTAATAATTCTGTATTCGATTGGCTTGTATACTCTGCAATGTTATATCGGCAGCTCTGTACCTGCTGTGGTAACGTAACGTACTTCAAGAATTTTATAAGCGGACTAAAAATAAAAAGAGAAAACCGAAGAATTTAATATGGCGGGCACTCCAACTCGTTCTCTTGTCTGAACCACTACTCCGTCTGAGAGGGCGCTCTCTGGACAATTCAATTGCTCGGAAAGAGAGAAAGATAAAGGAGAGCGAGAGAGACAAAGAGAGAAGGACAGAGTGATAGTAATTTGCTGTGGTCTCGCTGCATACTTCTATGCTTTCTGTCGTCTGCCAGGATTTGTTCCAGTATCAGTAGAGATATGCAAATTTCGCGTCCTTTCTGACTGCAGATTAGGTTTCAAGGTTTTGGCAAAGAATATTTAGGAATACAGAAGTGAAACAGCCGGTAGGACGGCGAACTCAGTCACACACGCCAGCAAAATGGCTTCCCTGGCCAGCTAGATGGCGGAAACACCTTCCGCCAACCAGCGTAAGACGGTTGTTCTGCTAGTCGGCAACCAGGCCAATAAGAAATCTGCCGTAACATGCAGGAGCCAAACAGACACGGGGCTATACTATCGTCAGCTTCGGGCAGTCAATAAGCGGCGAAGTTCGCCAATATCAAACGAGCCGCAACGTCATTTCGCATCTGTATTACAATTCAGTCTTTGGCAGTGGCGTATCCAGCATTGCCAGAAATGGGGGGACCTGTGCCTTAAAAAGTGTGTATTTATACACCCCAAGCCAAAAGCAGTTGGTATTCCCAAGAGGAATTTTTTATTCCCGAGATGCAAAATGGTGTTTTTTTTTTTTTAGTTTACACAGAAAAAAAAATTAATTACGCAAGTAAGAAAATTTTTAAATAAATTATGTCTTAAAAAGTGAATAGTGCTAATAAATAAATTAAATTAAAAATAATTAAAAATAAGAAAATAAATGTGACATTAAAAGGATGAGGGCAGGACCCCATGCCCCCCCCCCCTTTTTCTCTAAATCCTCCACTGGTATGTGGTTTTGGTTTATTCCCTCGACGTCTTACAGTAACTTACGGTGTTGTGGCTTGTAGCGGAGAACACTTTAAGCCAATCATGACAGTGTCCAGTCGCATGTAAAGAAATCAATACGACACGAGTTTGGCGCAGAATGATTTTCGCACCACTTGGTTTCAACGCTTTACGTGCACATGAGCAGCTCTGCTTAAGGCTGTTCAAGTGCGATTGTAAGTCATAATTTTATATTTGTAAGTAATACTGTTAGTTTTGTAGACGATATTTGTGAGTGAAGTTTCCTCGTACGAGACAATTTTAGCTGGCATAGTTTTCTCGTAACGGTAAGTCAAAATTTGCATGTTCTGCTGGCATGCAAATAGTGAAAACCTATTTACTTTCGTACGTAAAATATTTCACAGTGAAATAACATACTATGGGCTACGTAATGAAACATTTGAAAAAATCTCGCGAACTGTTTTTGAATAAGAAAAAATTTTGAATTTGCAACTTTTTTCTGTGCTTTTGATATTTTTTTTAATTCAAAATAATACGTTGTGGGTTTTTATTGTTTTATTTTTAACTCGTGGGATGTAAGTTCACAGTGAATTATTTTGTTTAAGAAGGTCAGTTGGTTTTCACTATTTGCACGGCAGCGTATCAAGCAAATTTTGACTTTGACAGCCCGTTATGAGAAAACTATGAGACATAAAATTGTTTCGTAAGAGTAAAATGTACTCACAAGTATCGTCTACAAAATTAACAGTATTTCATAAAAATATAAAATTATGATATTATCGCACTTGAACACCCTTAAGGCTATGCTCTCTTGTTTCTGCTGTTTATTTTTGCGATAGTTGGCAGTATTGTTTAAAATTGTTTTTGCCGTGACAGTTAATTTTTTTCAAAACAAGAAATTATACGGCATCGACTTAAACGTCAATCAACCATAAATTCGTTAGTTACATTATTAGCTTAAAGAATAGTATCTACTGCCTTGAAGAAAATCTGCCAACATGAAGAAGACGATTTTAAATAAAACTACCAAATGTATTACTGATATCTGTTATCGTTTAGGCATAAAAATTAATATCGCTTTAAAAGTGTAAACTTGAGAGCATGACCTTCATTGGCGGCGTGTCTTTGTAGGGACACGTCTCTCTTTTGACTTCACCAATGAGGATCAGGTTATTGTGACACCATACGTCTGTGATTTGCCAGTTTAACTCCAAGAAAAATGACAGTTAAAACATACAACTCATCTGATCACGAAGCAGAGGTGCAGATGTGCACATAACGTATTAAAACTTGATAGTACAATGATATTTTTACCACAATCCAGTGGCCAATGAAGTCACAGATTGTGTTCAAGGCTGTATAGGTCAATGAAATCTAGTCAGTTATCAATTAGTAACGTGAATTTTACATGTCTGCGTAGCAGGGTTGACGGTTTTTTGCAGACTTTGTATAGATACGTATTCGAACCAAACTCCTTCAGACTTACTTTATTTTAGTTGGCTTTTGGCGGGGACCTGCAAAATTTACGTTTTTAATTGCATGACCAGCTATACTTAATTACGCTGTTCAGACCTGAGTAGAATCTGTGAGTTTGTTGGCACGAGGCTCCATGTATGTCTGCTTTACAGCGTAACTTGTAATTGGGCATCATTAAGCAGAAAGGAACCAACCCACAAATTAAATTATTTGGAGATAATCATACCACTTTGAAGGAAAGCTCCGAAGTACGTCTCAAAAAAATAATAAATACTAAATCCCGATATTTGACTAAAAATAAGAGCCCGGAAAAATTGTTTATACAAGGTTTAAATACACACAAAAATCTTTGACCTTGAATATCTCAGTTCCAGTTAAAACTGTGGGTTGGAACCCTTCTGCTTAACGTTGTCCAATTATCGGACAGAAGCGTTCTCCGCGGTAGGCCGCGGCATTTCAGGTCAATGGCAGACGTCGAACTAGCATACAGCCGTTTAGAGTTTAGTCTGCTGCTGTAGATAACGCGAATTTTGTACGCTCCTAGTTGTTAGGGGTTATGTCTGACGACAGTAAGTTCTGGCACATTTTGTAAGAGCCTGCCCATGGCCGACTTTAGCAGAAGGCCGGAGTCTTGAATATGGCAACGCTGCATAGGAGGCCTGCTGCCGGTCACTCATTGGCTGCCCTGGTTAGTGTAGACGTGTACACGCCACTAAAGCTGCATCTAGACACGTTGCAGATACTAGGGTGGCCAATAAGTGACAAGCAGCAGGCCCCGATGCAGTGTTGCACATTCAAGACTCCGGCCTTCTACTAATGACGGCCATGGCCAACCACACACTTGAAATACGTAGTAATGTACAGGCGAATACGTATTTTACGAAACTATCCGACACAAGTCCATTGTGCGAATGTACGAAAAGGAAATACAATTAGGATATTATCGGAATGCCATTATTAAGACGACATTACACGTTGTTTCTAAGGCCTCAAACATAGCAAAAAAACTGACTTTTCGTACTTCCGTACTTCAAAATGTACAGAATGTATGCGAACCTTAGATATAAACGTAATCTAAATTTTGCTACATACTTTCAACCAATAAAATTGAATGGTCACCGCTTATGATCACATAGTAAAACTGGACCGTAGGGAATCGTTCACGTTAATTCAGTGCTTGGCTCGTTGTGACGATTCGGCATTTGATACGCGCTTTAGGTCGCCCGTATAGCTCTGTCGCTTATAAGCCTCAAACGTGGAGGAAGGCGGCTCTCTTAATTTACAAACAAGTTCTAAATATACAAAGTCTACATTTTTTATGTATTGATCCCCATTAATTACGCACGATAAAAATATTTTGTGGCAGCTACAAAATATTTTGTAGGTGTTTACCCTTCAAGCTTTATTTTATGATCACCACAAAAACCCTTTATTGAAACCACTAAAATATTGTTGTGACCACAAAATTATTTTGTGGTTACTACAAACAATTTTGCTGGGAGGACTTCCTATAATATTTTTTTCTAGTGAGGAATTAGGATTTGATGCATTTATTTTAACAACTTATGTTAACAACTGTACGGAAATGATGAGAATGAGACCTACTTGCATATTTAACTGATTCTAATGTCAAAAACTTGCTCTTCATATCGGAACGGTAAACGATTCTAACGTCAGCTTTAAATTTTCTTAATTTTAGGAATCAAGGGACGGGGTAAATTGGAGATCCCTGAGAAAACTCACTAGCCAACGACTTGACTCGATTCCACAAGCAAAAATGCTGACTCTGGTGAGAGGCGAGCGCAATGTCTGTCTAGGAGTGGAAGAATATTAATTAATATTTGACAGTATCGGCAGTTTTAATTGTTTTGTATTTACTTCTCAGGGTTTTTTTGAGCTCAAGCGAATTCAGATGAAGCACGTGTGAACGGATACAGCTGAACAAGAATTTGTAAAACAGTCGTGTTATATGAAAGTATATGAAGACAGTTTGAATTTTTCGAAGGAAATTAGATATTAATTTACACCCTACGTATAGGGACTGGAAGTTTTCCCGGAAAGATTTTTGCGCCACGTCGTTTCAAAGCCTGACGTGCACACTTGCAGCTTTGCTTCATGGTTATTGTTAGAGGTACGAGTATTTCGCGTATTAATCTGGCACCAACCTAGACTTCTCAGACCTATACACACACTGGCCAAAGTCAGATTACTATTGGCTTCTAACACTACCGCCACGACTTGTTTCCTTATTTATCACTGGCTTGCGGTTGTCAAAGATGTGTTAAAACAGGTGTCGTCTAATCACAGAAGGAGTAGTGATGTAACTTATACATTATTGGCATTCAACCTGACTTACAGTTACTACGCGAAATAATCGTACCTCTAGTTATTGTGTGTGAAATTGGGCAGAGAGGTGTCTCATTTAACTGTGCCAACCAGAAGACGTCTGTTATTTGCGGGTAGAAACCCAAGACGGTCAGAGTTAAAAACATCATATCCCTGCCCACGACGTAGAGCTGAAGGTGTGCGCGCAAGGTCACAGACTAAACAGTAATACAGATACGAAGTGACGAGGCGGCACATTTGACCCGGGCGAACTTCCTAGCTTATTGGCTGCTCGAGGTTGTTGATAGCAGCCCCGTGACTGTTTGGTTCCTGCATGTTACGACAGGTTTCCTATTGGCCTGGCTGCCGGGTAGCAGGACAGCTGCCTTACGCTGATTGGCAGCAGGTATTTTCGCCATGTTGCTGGCCAGCGAAGCCATTTTGCTGGAGAGTGTGACTGAGTCCGCCGTTACACTGGTTATTTCACTTCTGTATACCTAACTATTCTGTGGCAAAGCATTGAATCAAAGTTGTGCAAAAATTTTTTCGCGAAAACTCCCAGTGTATACGCATATGGAATAGACTTTTGAGGAGTCGCAGTTAACGGTAATTTAAAAAAAAAAAATATTATTATTATTATTATTATTTTAGTTTTGGGAATTATATTCTGCCACTTACAAATCGTAATTTAGTTAAAACGAAGCCAATTGCATTTCGATAATATTCCGTTATGTACTTGAATTAAGTTGAGCTAACAATTTTAACCACGTTATTTTAGTCCGTTTTGTATCCTTATTTCCACGTGCTAAAATCATGACTTGATGGATAATGTCAACGACGTGATCAACAGAATTTGCAAAATTATGTGGCGCATTACTGTTACAAGCGTTTCATATTCTTATGTCTACAAAAATAAAAAAAACTGTTTCTTATGTAATGGAATGTTTTACCACGTTTATATTAACTAGATTTCTTGTCTGTCTGTTTGTCTGTTCTGTGCAAATTCTGCAATCGATTTTTAACTAACTTCCCGATGAGATAGAGGCTTGAAACTTAAATAAACAAATCTCAGAACTGGATGACAATACAATATTAGAGGGGAAAATTGTGAAGCAATTATTATTTAAGTAGCGAAATTAATATACCACGCCAAACAGACTTCCTTATAAGCTAGACACTTGAAACATTAAACACATTTCAGAACTGGATAGTAATGCGATATTAACTCGCTTTCTTGTATGTCTGTTTGTTCGGTATAGATTTTAATTCGATTGCAAAATGTCACATAAACGAGATTAATAAGTATAAAATAATTATTTTAGTTAAAAAAATTAATAGCCTATACAACGTTTTTAAAATTATCTAAAAAGTATAAATTAGTTACTCTTGTAGGAATACTTATATGATTTAAATGGGCGCAAGCAATAGATCATAGTAAGGACTGTAGGAAGTAGCTGTCGTTGATAAAACTCACAGAACCAATCATATCACTGCAGTGCAATAAAATTGTTAGTGTCCTTGGTGAACTATTTATGCATCAACTATGTTTTGAGTACGTTTCACGTTTTTCGTTTTAAATTTTACAAGAATATCCATAAGAATATTCTATCCTTTTTATGTCAGTTTTAAAATCGTAGTAAATATTTTTTTTTTCTTGAAATGTATGTAACTGTTCCTTTATTCGTTGAAATTTAAGCAGAGAAGAAGCTGATCAGTTTTTATAAAACTCGACCGAGCGAGATGGCGCAACGGTAACACATTGGTCTCGCAATCGGGAGGTCCCGGGTTCGATCCCCTGTTCCGGTCATCCTGATTTCGGTTTTCCATGGTTTCCTGAAATAAGTTCAGGCGAATGCTAGGATGATTCCTTGACAAAGGCCATGGCCGATTCCTCTCCTAGCTCCTGTCATTGTACTGTGTGTCACCGTTTTTAATGACATCGTTGTCGACGAGACGTAAAGCACAATTATATTACGTTTATGAAACAGGTTCTATAGGTCGTTCGGGATAAAGTGAGCACTAAAAGTTTAACCTTTTGAAAATATCACTAGTCGTTTCTGCGTATAATTCAACATTAACTCTAGGTACCTTACTGTTTGTTTGGTTGGTAGCGAAATTACGTAATATAGTTCCGTGTATTTTCCTATTTAAATACAACATTACTCAATCAAAATCAACCGAAATCAACATAATTTAATTTTATAGAATTAATAAACTATTTTTGTCATAATATATAGGTTCCTACAGACTGCACAATTTATCTTACACGTGAAAACGTCAAGTGACGTGTCCAAAGAGGTTAGACATTGCCCCTCGTTAGCCGTTACGCGCGGAGAGATACGAACTGGCTGGAAATAGAACTTTAGCAAAGCTATTTTGAGCGCTTACTTTATCCCGGACCGCCTATACAACTAAGCACACTGTTAATTTTTTCAGGAGTTTTCTTGAAACGTGTACAAACAACCGTAAATAACCCACACATATATATATATATATATATATATATATATATATATATATATATATATATATATATATATATATATTCTTACTCTCCGACGACCGGTGCTTCCAACAAAACTACGCTATTCTTGTTTTCATCCGAAATGTCACGTTTTCGCAAACACGGACTCGCTTTGTCCGCTTGAAGTCCGCTTGCAGGTTGGAGCGCGTACAAACATCAAAACAACATAAATACGACATGCCATCAATAAGAACTAACTGGGGCTTTTGAACTTGTTGAACGAGTTGTTAGCTTTCGCGCACTCATAAAATTTTAACTGAGCCTTCAAAAGCCTGGCCTTTTTAAAAGGAGGCGTATTTTATTCATGCGGCAGGTTGAAACGCTCACTCGGTTTTCTGTACGGGGCGAGCTCTTCAACGAAGCAACAGTTTCATTTGCCAGATTTAACTTAAAGTGGATTAGTAAGCAGAATACAAAAAAAAATAGAGGAGGACAATATTAACTTTATTTTTTTTTTATTTGTACTGTAATGAAAGGAATAACTTTGTGCTATCAAAAACTCGCTTTCCAACGTCCTCAGCCCTGCGCCTAGGTTTGAACCGAAAATTCTAGTAAATTTGTTTGATTAACTTTTTTTTTTTTTTTTTTTTTCGTTTCTAAAAGTTAAATTTCACATTGCTGACTACAGAAACGTGTATATTCTGGTGTACCTATCAAGTTGTGTGAAACTTTCTTCACAGTTTCATTAAGACAAGAAGTTATCCTTTTCTGGATTATAATTTTTCCCCCCTGAACTAACTCAGCACTAGCAACGCGTGCCGAGAGCGAAACGTCCAGAGATTTACGAAATAGCTGGTCAGTTGAAATCGTTGAAGCTCCGTGCAAGATTGGGAAACTCGAGTCGTCACTGCTTCGATAGCCTGCCTATCGACTCTGCGCTGCGATTCGAGAATCGAAACGTTAAAGGCTCTCCGCGGTAATTTGAGCAGTTTTGAAGACTACGTTGTCATAAATAGTAATATAGGTGGTTTGGGATAAAGGGAGCACTCAAATAAACCCTGCAAAATTATATTTTCAGCCAATTCGTATCTTTCCGCGTGTAACGGCCAACTACGGGAAATATCAACCTCTCTGGACTCGTCACATGATGTGTGCAGTCGGTAGGAATCTGTACAGTTTTATAAAAAAAAGTTGTGTTAATTATATAAAATACAGTAATGTCGATTTCGGTTTCTTTTATTTCAGTATTGTTGTATTTAAACAGGAAAACACACGGATCTACATTGCGTAATTTCTCTGCCAACCACGGTAATGATGAATTGATGTGCAGGGACGCCTAGTGGAATTTTTCGAAGGTTAAATATTTAGTGCTTACTTTATTCCGAATGACCTATAACAAAATACTTTTTATTGTGCCCTGTACGGTACAATATACGTATATATAATATTGTTAAGGGTTGAATTATGTACCACGCACTCCTAAGGAGGTCATTCTCCCCCCCTCAACAAATCAACACATGATGCAATTTTCGACACACTATCATGTGCCAGCGATCATGTCTAGACCAGAGCACATAGTCCCTCTCCTCGTCCATCGTTCATCTTTACACTAGTGCCCATTATAGTTTATTTACGTGTTAGATTAATGCAAAATTTCATATTTCTTGAGTCTATTATTTACCGCACATTTAATCATAATTAAATTGTAATGCCGCACAATACCTTACTAGGACCACTTTTTCATTTACAGTACGTTCGCTGTCTCTACATTTAAGAAATACCCGACACGATTAGGCATGTTCTATAACACAGGCATAGGATGATTATCCTCCGCTCTGATATTCAAGGAAAATCGGCAGAACGATACAGTAGGCTTAGGAAGCTACTCGCAATCCCCGAATTTTTTCACTTACAAAATTTTTTACCCACAACGCGTACTGGTTATATATTTCGGTCACTGGGCAGAAGGAAATACAATACTCACAACACGTATATACTACTTCCGGTCACCCACAACCCTCCGTTGTTACATAAGATAGGTTAGGTAATGGGTAAATGCAAAATACTAAAATACGCTTTGTTTGTAAATGCAAAACGCTCGGAACGCGTTGTCGGCGAAACCGCAATTCTCACAACGTATTGCGGGTAATTTTTAGTTTCCACAATGCGAAAAGTAACATTGCTTCGGGGTGACTGGATTCAGTTTCTTGGACGTACTCCATTGCAAAATTGAACGACTGTCAAAGAAAAACCAAACAAATTAAAGAAACCATAAAATAAGCAGAGTGTGCTTAGTCAGCAAGATACAAACACAACATGAAATTCCAAGATGGAATCGGGTCGAATAAAAACAAGGAACAAACAGAAAAT
The DNA here is from genome assembly GCA_003012365.1 of Medauroidea extradentata. Lineage (NCBI taxonomy): Eukaryota > Metazoa > Arthropoda > Insecta > Phasmatodea > Phasmatidae > Medauroidea > Medauroidea extradentata. The sequence continues at coordinate 12,771 of PNEQ01053449.1, forward strand.
AAATGAAATTAATAACAAATAAAATAAAAACCAAATAACATGCGACACAACGATGAGACGAAACAACAAACACAGTAGATAACAGACGCGAACAGTCGCACTCGTGTTCCTGAACCCTGTGTGTCTACCTGATGACGGGAACAGATTCCAGTTCCCGAAACGTCGTAACACTGTCTGTCTGGAAAACTACTGTGTTTTGTTTCGTCTCTTCATTGTGTCGTTTGTCTTGTCTGTATATGTCTGATATCTGTTGCGTTTTGTCTCGTCTACTTGTTGTGTTCTTTTGTTATT
>PNEQ01053450.1:0-17833 GCA_003012365.1 Medauroidea extradentata
CAGTAGCAGCAGTCACCAACACCACCAGCAGAAGCACCACAAGTAGTAGTAGCATCACCAACACCTCCAGCAGCAAAAGCACCAACAGTAGCAGCAGAGTTACCAACACCAATCAGCAGAAGCACAAGCACCGCCAACACCTCCAGCAGCAGAAGCACCATCAGTAGAAGCAGAGTCACCAACACGACCAGCAGAAGCACCACATGTAGCAGTAGCATCGCCAACACCTCCAGCAGCAGAAGCACCAACAGTAGCAGCAGTCACCAACACCACCAGCAGAAGCACCACAAGTAGTAGTTGCATCACCAACATCTCCAGCAGCAAAAGCACCAACAGTAGCAGCAGAGTTACCAACATCAATCAGCAGAAGCACAAGCACCGCCAACACCTCCAGCAGCAGAAGCACCAACAGTAGCAGCAGTCACCAACACCACCAGCAGAAGCACCACAAGTAGTAGTAGCATCACCAACACCTCCAGCAGCAAAAGCACCAACAGTAGCAGCAGAGTTACCAACACCAATCAGCAGAAGCACAAGCATCGCCAACACCTCCAGCAGCAGAAGCACCACCAGTAGCAGCAGTCACCAACACCTCCAGCAGAAGCACCACATGTAGCAGTAGCATCACCAACTCCTCCAGCAGCAAAAGCACCAACAGTAGCAGCAGAGTCACCAACACCAACCAGCAGAAGCACCAGCATCCCCAACACCTCCAGCAGCAGAAGCACCATCAGTATAAGCAGAGTCACCGACACCACCAGCAGAAGCCCCAGCAGAAGCACTACCAGTCGAAGCATCATCGCCAACACCTCCAGCAGCAGAAGCAGCCACCAGTAGCAGCAGAGTCACCAACACCAACCAGCAGAAGCACCAGCATCGCCAACACCTCCAGCAGCAGAAGCACCACCAGTAGCAGCAGTCACCAACACCACAAGCAGAAGCACCAGCAGAAGCACTACCAGTCGAAGCATCATCGCCAACTCCTCCAGCAGCAGAAGCACCACCAATAGAAGCAGCATCACCAACATCTCCAGCAGCAGAAGCACCAACATCTCCAGCAGCAGAAGCACCATCAGTATAAGCAGAGTCACCGACACCACCATCAGAAGCACCAGCAGAAGCACTACCAGTCGAAGCATCATTGCCAACACCTCCAGCAGCAGAAGCACCATCAGTAGAAGCAGAATCACCAACACCAACCAGCAGAAGCACCAGCATCGCCAACACCTCCAGCAGCAGAAGCACCAACAGTAGCAGCAGTCACCAACACCACAAGCAGAAGCACCAGCAGAAGCACTACCAGTCGAAGCATCATCGCCAACTCCTCCAGCAGCAGAAGCACCACCAGTAGAAGCAGCATCACCAACACCTCCAGCAGCATCGCCAACACCTCCAGCAGCAGCACCACCAGTAGCTGAAGTAACATCAACGACACCAGCAGCAACATCGTTAGCAGTAGCACCACCATTAGATGAGACGAAGATTGTGATGAACCATATCAGACGATTTTTGGGTGTGTCGAAGTCAGTTGGGAATGATTGACATGGGAATATAAGATACAAAAATATTTTTAAATTTTGGAACTCTGAGGCCACAGCCATTCCAACACAACTTGTAACCACTCCATCTCAACCCAAAAAAGCCTCTCCAAGACCTTCTTCTTCCCTCTTTGCATCTCCTTCGAAAATGTTATTCCTCCAAAACACTAACAGCAGTCAACATACACTCACCATTTAAATGAGCGTGTAAGTGACCTGAACCTGCTCCTTGCAGAGCCTAAAAGAGATTGCTAAAAGAAGAGACATCTGCTGTTCCTGTTTCCTATGCATGGTTCAATCATTTTATTACGAAATCCCAAAGAAGGCAGAACTCTCTAGTAGAAAGGAAGAGAGGGCAGCACAACATGCTAGAAATAAAGAAGAGAGTAATGTAAGACAAGTGAACAAAAATAAGGTTGTGGAAAATTATTCTGAAAAAAAAATGTGATGTAGATGGTGTTTTGGAATAAATGAAAGACACTAGTGTTTTGCTATAACCAGCAGACCGCGAGAACTTGAAGGCTGGTAGTTACATCTTTGTCAAGTTTCTTGGTGGCAAGAGACATCACTGTGATGGAAATTAGATCTATTATCTTGAGTCAAACACGTTTCATTTAGAACGATAATACGGTAATGTGTCCATAGTTGCATTAGGGCAGGTGTTGGGGATTCTATCAAACCCTTTCGTACAACAATATGAAGCACACATTCTGTTACTCGTCCCAGGATCAGTAGACAATAATGAAGCATCAAGTTAAGACTTCTGTTATCTTAAGTTACATTAATAATTCTACTGACATGTTTTAATATTTATTCTCCTTTTTACTGGTTTGGAAGTGTAAGTCAATCTTAAGTTATGTAAATTGTTAAGTGAAAATGAATTTTACTTACATTAAATTTTGTCGTGTCTTTGACGTAAGGTTAAACGTAATAATTATTTCATGTTGGGCAAGACATTTCAGCGTCTATTAACATAAGGTGATACTCACTGCAATTTTCAAAATGTTTTGTTACGGTAAGTGATTCTTGTATTTTTTTTTGCATTCTGTTTGTTTTTTGATATACCTTAAGCTTGTTTAAGAACGTATCTACGTTAATGTGTGACAAGGCATTCACTAACTTAAAAATTGTTTACTGAATTTACAAATGAAAGCTATAGTTAAGTAACTTTTTTACTTACATATTTTTGTTTATTTCAAGAAATTAAACTTTTAATATTCTTAAACATTTTAAAAGTTGTTTTATGTAGGTGCTTTCTTGGGCTTTATGTACTTTTAATCCATAAAAATGTTCTCTGACAGTTTTATTAAGCATTACAGATGTTGTTCACTTATAAGCCTACTACTGGATCGAGGGATACAGATTATCAGATTGAGGAATTTTGGATTTCCAGCTTATCGGATCGCAGGTGGTCTGCAAAGCCTACTTTAAAAAATTTGCATTTAAAAACACTTGAACATATATGATTTGGAGGTTAGAAATCATGTTGGAGAGGTATTTTAATTCTTTGAAGATTTGGAAAACGAAATTACAGTTTTTTATAAAATATGTATCCAAACTCCGGCAGACTCGAATCACTTGTATCCGGATGGAGTATTTGAAGTTTTGTTTTTCAAATGCAGTTGCTAGCTCTGCTTCTCCAAAAATAAGCAAGCAAGCATGGTATAGACAAAGAATGAAGCATGGTATTTACGAAGAAATACGAGACAAACAACAGTCAAAAAAAAAAAAATATGGTGAGTTGTGTGGTTGGTCCCAACATGCACTGTAAGCAGTTCACACAGGAAAATATTGTGCAGTGTTGCCAGATACCTGCCGAAAGCAGACGTGAACAGGCTTTCAGCTGGCAGTCACTCGAAAGGTATTTTAGAAGTATGAAAAGTGGATAGGCTGCCAAGTGAATGGGAGTTGACAACTATTTCGAAGGAGGACTCTGAATTTGGCTCTACGCCGACTATTATCTGTGCAAAACTTAAGCACAGTCTAGTTGCATAAATTACACTTTCCATTCCTGATGGGGTCAGTCTCCGGATTTTCGCATGTGGGAATTGTGCTGGACAATCCCGCTGGTTGGCTGTTTTTCTCTGGGATTTCCCATTTTCCCCTCCCATTCATTCTGGTGCTGTTCCATTCTCACATCATGTCACCCCCCACCAGCGCTAAAGACCTCGATGTTAGACGCTGACCAAAATCTCTCTCTCTCTCTCTCTCTGAAAAATCCAGTGATGGTGACTATTTCAGCGCGGAGTCTAAGAATTCGCTGCAAATGTGTGGAAAAATCAACACTGTTTGGGGACATCAACACCTATACATACTCATGACTACTAGTAAACTTTGATTAGTTTAGAATCCTTAAAAATGCTATGTACCCGATCCAAGGGTAGGTTTTGTCAAGTTAGTACACTGCAGTAAAAATTAACTGTTCAATTTGTTTATTTTTATCTGTAAAGTGCCTATTGTAAACAAATGCCAGCTCTATTTTATTTCTCGATACCAGAAATATAAACAAAGGATTTACGACGCTGTTGGTGATGACATCACTGTTAAACAAGGTTGACAAAAAAAAACAATCTTTTGTACGAGCACAGACGAACGATACTTACAGAGTATTTTTGGCCCATGGTTGGTTCAAATCTCTCAGTATCGGTAAATGGGTTCTTAAGTGAAAAAATTCATTAACGCTTAACCCCGTGAAAATTAATTTAGGTTAGTTTGAAAAGTAAAAATTTCTGTATGCTGACTCGAACAACGGTTTTGTTAGCTTCGGAAAATACAATAGAAATTAATACGTGGTACTGCAACTCATTGCACCTGTAGTAGGAATGAGTGAGTTAATGAAGAGATTTTGGTCAGCACTTATCTAGATCTTTATCACTGGTGACGGGTAGTATGATGCGAGTATGGAGCAGCACCGGAATGAAGGGGAGGGGAAAACCGGAGATCCCAAAGAAAATCCGGCCTCCAGCAGAATCGTCTTGGCACGATTCCTATGTGTGAATATCCAGTGAATCGAACCCGAATCACCTTCGTGAACTCGTAGTAGGGGCTCTAGTTCAACACATCCACTGAAAATATATTAATAATAAAAGGAATGAGAATGCAGGAAATATGAGTACACCATAATACTGTATTAATATAACAACTGTAAACTGCAATAAAATTGTCTTCATAGCAGATTGTTATTATATCCTAATAATTACACAACTATTATGGAGGGATGGTGCACTATAAAGTAGCTGTTACAGGGCAGAAGTTATAAACCATACTACGAGCTTTCACTGTATTGTTATGTGAAACAGTGCTATGCAAATTGGTGAATGGCTATTTATTTATTTTTTTGGCCACTGTTAGATCCCATTTTCGAACCAAAAAATACTCCGGGATGTACGTGTTGTCACGGTACAGATATATATAGAATGCAAAAAATACAATTCCAAATACTAGAAGAAAAAAATTGAATACGATGAGTATAAAAAGAAAATACATGACTACATTTAACACAATGCCCAAGATATAATATAGTCAAAACATAAAATATTCATTTATCGAGTGACAGAATTTTTGCAGTAAAAATTCATTTAGAGTTTTTATTAACATTTTCTGTACTTCCATAAAAAATTTTTTCTATTCCTTCAGGTAACTTGTTCAAAATCTTAACTGACACGTAAATTATATTTTTTTTGATTACTACATTACTCAAACAACTAAGTTTATATTTAATTTAGACACTATTTTTCAACACGATTTCTCCAACTTACATCATCAACAGTCATCAATCCTAAAAATTTTGATTTAACAACTTGTTTTATTTTTATTCTATTTATTATAAATTTATTCAACATTAATTTTGCATTACGAGGATAGTATTTAAGTTAATATAGTTAGTTTTATCAATATTGACAAAGTTTATCAGCTGCAAACTAGTATTATGTTGTCATTGTACCAGGCCACAGGCCAGGTGGAGTTGCGCCTGGTCACGGCAGGTGTTCGCAGAGTGTGTCAGTGGCCGGTGTGCGCCTGTTGGTAATGGCAGATGTGCGGTACTTGAGTGTGTGTAGCGGATCAGTGACGGCGGCAAGGCGTGTGTGAACTTGACACCGATGTGCGACACCTGCCATCCCGGCCACCGCGCGTCCATTTGCCAGTGCAGGACACGTGGCTTCGCCGCCCCCTCCCTCTACCGGCGCATGAAGAAGGCAGTCTGGAAGCAGCAGCCGCAACGGACGGAGCAAGAGGGACGTGACACGCTTCAGGACTCTGATTCGTCCAGCGAGAATTACGTAACGCACGTGTGCAACTATCCGGCCCAGTGTTCTAATTTGTTTTGCCATTTGGAACTGGCTCGCTTAAGGCCCTAGGGTATGGGGGTGTGGACCGCTCCATAAGAGTCCATGTAAGGTGTAGTTTTCTCCAGGTCCTCCCTGCTTTTCCCGATACGCAGCTGTTACGACTCGCCAGGTGAGAGAGGGGCATGCCGACACGAACAGACCACGACCCATCGAGCCTCGTGTTCCTGGCTACACGCTTAACCAGGTGGCGCCCAGAGCAATCCAATGCAGCTCCGTTCCTACCTCACTCTAACCGGACACGGCGTCAATGTATTAACTGTTGATTAGTAATAATGTTCTTTTGTTTTAACACTATCATGTTGGGTTTTATGTTTAGACATGTCAGTTTCGGATTGTATAAGTGAATACAGTACAAATATGTGCAATGTCTAATACTGGAATAATGCTCCTGTTAACAAACATAAAATGAATAATGGTAGTGTACGGTAAGTTGATGAGGTGCTGCTTTTCTTAATGCAATGTTATGCAGACCTAGATACAGTCAAATTAAAGGTGGATAAATTGTGTAGTATGACTCAATTTGCAATGCCTAAGTGATATGCAATGATCCATTTTTTTAGTCGCTCTTTTTTACTTTGCAATACCACAGTAATTTTTTTTTTCTAACTGTCCCCAACCTAAACACCATTTGCCTAGATTCGTTGTTAAGTGTTCTGTGGGAAGATCTAGTGGATAGGAGGAAATGTGTGGCGTCATCGAAACCATGATTAACATCATAAATTCCCTGTTTACACCGGTGGCATCGGTAGGTTAAAAAAAAAACCTTATTCTGCTGGTCTAGCTGCACTCAACGCCACAAACCACTTTCTGCTGTCACCATAATGTAATTTTACACAATAATTACCTTAATTATAGCTGAAAATATTAAAACGGACCGCAAAGACAAACTTCCCCAGGACATTTAATATTACCACCCTTAAATAACCTTAAAACCTACAACGCAAGCATGCAAGTATTCGTAACAAATTAGCTGACAGCAATAATAAAATGGCAATAATAGTATACACACACTTTTTAATGCCAAAAACTAATTTCAAAATATTGACGTAAGCCTGAACCTTTCATAATTCTACAACAGTAACTTATTCATACAAAATAATTGAGCAAACATAGTATAAAACGAACATACGCTTGTCTGCAAGTCTTCCAGACTGTCGAATAATGATGGTTTAAAAAATTAACACAATGAAAAATTTTAAAAATGATACTACTGCATTAGTCTTCACAAGCACAGAAAAATAACATAAACATCAACATGGCTGGCAAAAGAGCACACGTAAAGGAACTCATGAGATGTGAAAAATATTCATTTAGATGGATCATCCGTCAGCAGCCACCATCAAACATTTATTTTATTTGTAGCGATTCTTAGGTATTTCCTTTTTTTTTTTTACGTGATATCATAGGTCTATCAGACAAATGATAAATCGGATTGTTTTAATAACTTAGCTTGTGACTTTGTGAGAATGAACTTTGAATTTAAAAAAAAAAATCTGTTACGTCATCCCATGAACTAAACGCTGTAATATGAAGAATATAAATGTTATATCCTTACAGACAAATGTATAAAGTAGATTTGAAACTTTAAATTGCTGCAAAATTGAATAAATCAAATATGGCAACCTACGACACGTTCTATTTTAATCTCGAAAATTTACTCGAAATAACATTAACGAAAACGTATTCAATATACTCCTATTGGGTAACATTGGTCACGTAACTGATCTATTACTAAGGCAACAATAGTTTATAAAAGTACCCCAAATTGCACCTGCGATGCTAGTATAGGCATACTTGTAGTTAGGACGCCACAAATTGGCCCCGTAAGCATGCAGACGACACAAAGGAAAGCGAGCGTAAAAAGTAAACAGACTCCCACATTAGTACGTAGTTGAAATTATATTGTAAGTCGGTTTAACGCACGTTCACGGAAAATACAATGTTGGATTGTAGTATTTTTGTTGAACAAGAAGTCTGGACCAGTTTATCAAGTAAAAATGTCGCCAGAGTACGCAAGATCGGCGACCGCTTTTTCAGTTTTTTCTTTTTTAATAAGGCCGCCTAGACACTACTGTAAAGATTTACGACCGCCGTTTAAGTATTTGGGTATTGCCCACTTCATACGAAGTAGTCAGAAAATCGTGAATCCTTTAGGTAAATAAGTTATACGATACTGCTGATTTGACTTTAAATTGCTGATTTTTAGAGAGCTCTTTTCATTGGAGCTGAAAAATCCAGTGCCACAATTTAAGAGATTAATGTAATATTTAACATGGTGTCTCAACAATGTTGGGTCACAAGCAGTTTGCCAGCAGTTAGCCAACAGTGGTAGACATGCAACAAGTCAGTGGGTCATACGGCCTAATGCTGGGTTACAAGCAGTTTCCAGCAGTTAGCCAACAGTTGGTAGATGAACGGGCCATAAGCGGCCTGATTCTGGGTCATGAGCAGTTTGCCAGCAGTTAGCCAACAGTTGGTAGATGAGCAGCACATCAGCGGGCCACAAGCGACCTGATGCTCGGTTACAAGCAGTTTGCCAGCAGGTAGCCAACAGTTGGTAGATGAGCAGCACATCAGCGGGCCACAAGCGACCTGATGCTAGGTTACAAGCAGTTTGCCAGCAGTTAGCCAACAGTTGGTAAATGAGCAGCACATCAGCGAGCCATAAACGGCCTGATGCTGGGTCACAAGCTGTTTGCCAGCAGTTTGTCAATAGTTGGTAGATGAGTTGGACATAAGCAGCCTGATGCTAGGTTATGAGCAGTTTACCAGCAGTTAGCCAACAGTTGGTAAATGAGCAGCACATGAGCGAGCCATAAACGGCCTGATGCTGGGTCACAAGCTGTTTGCCAGCAGTTTGCCAATAATTGGTAGATGAGCTGGACATAAGCGCCCTGATGCTGGGTCATGAGCAGTTTGCCAGCAGTTAGCCAACAGTTGGTAGATGAGCAGCACAACAACAGGCCATAAGTGGTCTGATGCTGGGTCACAAGCAGTTTGCCAGCAGGTAGCCAACAGTTGGTTGACAAGCAGCACGTCAGTGGGCCATGAGCGGCCTGATGCTGGGTTACAAGCAGCTTGCCGGCTGTTAGCCAACAGTTGTTAAACCAGTGTCCCACCAGTTGCATGTAGGCGGCTTGCAGTCTTTATGCCGTCACTTAACCGATGATGGCCAACTTACGATTGTAAGGAAGCAAAACGCCTGTGGACCGCTTCTGCAGCTTGTTGCCTGCTGATGGCGAGCTTGTGGCATTGTTGGCTGTACACAATCGTGCCAACTATGGGCCATTTGTGTTTTGCGATGTAGGGTCCTCCTTGTATTTTCTTTAATTTGTAATTTGCTAGTGATTTTGCTTGAGTGTTTAAATTTTAAATATTGCGAAATTTATTCTTATTTCTTTATAGAAGTTTAATTGTTGGTTTTATTTCACGACATATTTCTGAAAGTGCCCTATAAAGACTCTGGATTTGCAAATATGGTCGTAAATATTATTAATGTATTTACACAAATTATTCAATATTTTTCAGTGTATACTTTTGTTTTAAAGTAGCATGTAAAAGCATTACTCCAAGTTTGGTGGGAATGCACGCCACCACATCCCTCACCAAATGCCATGTTGAGTAGTCTCGCTTGGTCACAGAGGAAGTAAGTGGTGTGTGTCGTGTGGTCTCGTCTACCTGACGCCACTCAGTCTTTTCGACCAAACCATTTTAGTGTGTAAAAGTTGTAATGTTTCTGGAATCTCTTCCTCGTGGCTTCGGCCTCAGGGATTGACACGTGCGGGGTTAGTCACTTGGACGCCCCATTGTACATCTCGCACTCGTAATGTTCATTGTTGGCTTTCTGCCATTTTTAGCAGCTTATGTTGTCCTACCGAGAGAAATATAGACATTGTATGTGGTGACCTTATCAAAAGTGTTTCCATGAATAAACCGGACATTAAGTTCAACGTGTTTCGCGAGTACTTATTATGCAATAATTTGATCCACTCTCAGCATCATTGAGAGTGTTCAATAATGTGCAACTATCAACCACCTGCATGCTGAGACGACACGCAGCACTGGTTCCAGACTCCAGACCGACTAACGAAGGGCGGGTGGGCCAGGTTCAGAGGCCATCTGGTTGTCGACCCACACCAAAACAGGTACTGGCAGAGTCGACCACATTCCCTGTATTCGTGGTGCTACCCTGGCCCATCCACCGCCCACATTACGTAGCGCTCAACTCCGTGTCCTAAATTTGGCCCAAATCCAACCTAAAATCTTCCTTTTTCTGAAATTCATACATTTCCTCTATCTCCATTATTGGTATATACCATTTCGCAAATTCCGAATTATTCTCAAATTCCTTCTCCTGAAATCTCTTTAGGCCCTTCGCCGAGTATAACCGGCTCATTTCATTCAGAATAATCCTTGATTCACATGCCCAAGAAGACTTCTGAGCATGCGGAGGAATCCTGCAGTCAATACGTCTGACGTCCCTTACTGTTGTAGAGTCGACATCGCGATTCGTACATGTCAGTGAAACCCAATCATGGGCGAGCGGACAGCCGTGTCACGATGTTCGGGATGGTAAAGTGTGCGGGAATAGACCCTTCTAGAGTAAACTGGAAGACGACAAACGGTACCGCAGAAGAGTTACGTTAAATCTGTGTACAGTCAATAACAGCAGAGGACTCATTTTCGTGTGCGTATATTGCGGAAACGTGCAGGTTTGTCGACACGCGGGTTGCGCCACGATTGGGCGACGAGCAAATAGCTGTGGACCAGGACTTAAGCAAGAATTATCTCGCACACTTATCAACAGGTAAACCATCACGGTTGTGCTTATGGTGCGAGAAATCATTTCAGGACAACATTGCGTCCGAGAGCAGTGAATATTGTTGCCGTTGCACGGACTTAAAATGACTGCCTAAACACTGACAAGCAACTTCCCAACAGAGACTGAATAAGTGCACTTACACTAAGTGGTGTGACGAACTAGGCAGCGTGTCTTTGACGTCTCGTAAATGTCTGCAGCCATTTCATGAACAGTGTGTGACCGCGAGGGAATGGCAGACTGTTTGAGCCTACCAAACAGTACGTGATTCAGTAGAGTTGGTAAACGAGAAAAACGAAAAGAAGATAAGAAATACAACTGACACACAACAGTTTCATATTTTTTTTTATTTTTATATTTCAAATGTATACCGTACCTAATAAATAAATATTTATCGTTCAAGGTATTTCGGAAATTTACAAACTTGTGGACCTTCTTCAACAGTCGAATAAAATGTGTTGCAATTCTTGTAGTACACTTTGATGCAGGTGGGGGGATGCAGTTATGTGTTAAATTCTACCTCAGATTTATCATTCGTATGACACACGAAATCTAGTTTTAATCATGTAACTAAAATAACAAACTCATGTTTCCCTCAACAATAAAAACCAACTTTCTTGTTGTTTGTACTGCTGTTATTCAGTATAATTACCTCATTTATGTTTTAAAAAACTCTAACACAGGCATTCAGAATAAGTGATCATGGCCTTTATTATAAAATAATCGAATGTACACTATCACTCATATTTCCTTCGTATGTCAGGTGAGGATGGTAATACAGGCTCTTGCTGTTGGCAAGGAAATGACATTTTTGCAAATGTTAGGGCCTACTTTGGTTAAAAAAATATTTCACTTCAGTCGTTTGATGAATATAACTACAATCATATATCTTCAGAAGAACTGATAATGGAGTTACGGATATAATTATCCTTTAACGTTCTTTTTATTATTTCTCTGGAACACATGACAGAATTAAAACTTCCACGCTTACCTAAGCTGAATTATTACTCCCTTTGTAATTTCTTTCGATTAGGTACCTACTGAATGTGATAAGAGTTAGTATAGTTGGAGCAAATAATAGACAATGCACAAAATGATTTTTTTGCAAGTTCTATAATATATATTCTGTTAATGTGACATTACATTGTTTTGAAGGTTTTTTCTCCAGCTATCCAGTTGAACATAGAATATTCGCTTAAAACAACAATACTTTCAGACAGAAAGAATGCATAACAGAGTAATACGAATTATCCCACTCTTAGTTTCATTTTAACTAATGTTGCAATAACACTAACAAGATGTCATACCCTTGTTACTTTCATTTATGCTTTACAAGTAACTGTGAAATTAAATTTTATACACACAAGACGAGAATCGGAATGCTGAGAATGAGGAAAGTGCACAAACTGTGGTGGAACCTGTGGAAGGTGTAGAAGAAAGTGTTCGTCATTGGGATGAAGACCCATAAGCGACATTGCTAACTTTGTTTAAAAGGAATTAACAAACAGTGAAAAGAAGAACATCTTGATTAAGTTATGGACACCATCACAAACATTCACATACCCATCTTAAATAACAATAGATAAAGCCTCTCATTTTACAGGGATTGAAATTTAAGTCTAGATAATTCACAACAAAACTACAAATTTTTACATTGCAGTGTTAAAGAAAATGTGAAAAGTGAAAACTTCTAATCCATTTCACTCATGTTACGCCCAATTATAATCAGTCTAAAAGTCTCACCATTACTTAAACAGCACTATAGATTTTTCATTTAATAGGTAATTACATACACGCTATATGAAATTATTTCCATTTGATGTGTGCTCAACAGCCCACGCGTGCATCGCGACCATTCGTCAACAAACACCAGCATCACTGGCAGTATTCACGACAACGGCCCACAGCATTCGGAAGGCACCCTGCATGCGCCCGGTACTGACGGGACCGACTGAGCGCTCAAGTTAATATGGCAAACGAACACAAAAGAAAGTGACAATATTAAAAGTAAAACAACCAAGTAACACCACTGCAACACACCCCAACACCAGCTAAACATGGGACATTGGTCGTTACGACAACCATTACACTGTCGCTGATCACGACGTGCATAAATACCGGAACGAATGTTGCCTGAAACAGGCAGTGCGGGAATTGCTATGGCGAAGTAAATATGGAGAGGCAGTCTCCATATTTTTAGGAAATTATTGAGCACCCACAACTAGGGCAAACTAATTTATTACGTAAAGTGCTTCAAAAGTGTTCAACGATGCTGGACCGCTGAGAGTGGCCCAGACCGACAACCTAACAACTACAAAGACCGGTAACTTTTTATCAAAGTGTTCTACGTGTGTTAGAATAATAAACAGTGCCAGCTCGGACTTAGAGAAATAGCTTAACAAGCCAACCGGAGCGGAAGGCACAAGTAAATTAATTTCCCTATGTAAATTTATTTATGCAATTCCAGCTAACCCAATTATGTTAACATCTCCAAGGGCTCAACTGTGTCCCATGTAAATTTTAGTGTCTTTTTATGTATACTACTTCAACACAACATGCTTAAAATGGCCACGAGAATAGTTTTGGCGGGCGCTCTCAGCTACTAACGGGAGGGACTCGCCACACGGGTGGTAGACCCAGGACCGTCACAAGCAGCAGCTGGCACCCTCCAGGGCGTAAGTACGACACTCTCACCCCCTTTGCCCTAACCACCAACACGTCACATTATTACAGAAATAAATCACTGTTGAATTACAAGCTATATCGAAATGTAAACGGCATCAGTTATGTCAAAGAAATGGCCATTTTCCGTGTATTTCTGCAATTTTGTCTAATATGGAGTCAACCGATGGTGTTACATTTCTGTATAGGTGAAGATGAGTGAAACCATTTAACCTTGTCAAAGAAGTAGAATTTCTTAAATAAAACTTCAGCCAACGCAGAGTGGAAAATGTCCTTTCATTTTCAGCAGTGGACACAGGAAGAACTGCTAATATATTTAGCAAAGTTCTAATGTTCGGCAATATGTTTTCTTCACAATACTTCAGAGCACTTAATGCATCCTGTGGCCTGTCATTCTTGTTCAACCTAGCAATAGTTCTGTACCAAAGCTTAAGCTCTATTCCTAGTTCGTCAGTTGTGCCACGCAAGTCGTTTTTATAGAACACCACCAAATGCTGAAAGTCATTCAAAAATTCTTCAGAAAGGTTGCTGGGATCTGCAGGTAGCAATGTTTGAAATCCGGTCAATGCGGACTTGTGTTTTGAAAATCATTGCTCCAAATTACTTACTTCTAAAAATGGGATGTATATTGAGACTCGATAGTAGTAGCAGTAGTAGGAGTAGCAGTTTCCACATTGCATCTCATTGTTTGCTTGTGGGCTGTATGTGGTTTAGTTATTTGAAAATCAAATTTTTCAGCCTTTGCTGAAGCACTAACGAATAACTTAGAGAACACCGAGTTTGCATTTTCTCGTATATTATGTATCTCTTGAAGATTGCATGCCTTCTTCAAATCAACATTCCTTTGTTGCAGTACCTTGACGTGAGCGGCGGTCGTGATTAGGTGTTGTTTGCCCGGTGCGCCAGCCCGTTAAGAGAGAACGGGCACTCATGAGAGCAGAGAATCTAGGTTTCAGGGCCACGTGGCTGACGGCCGTGGCGTTGCAAGAATACTCCCCACTCTACGTCGCTAAGTTACTTACGCAGGGGAATCTTATGGCGTTCCCCACGCCCGTAGCACTAAGGTAGAAAAGTACACACATAAAACACACTGTAGGTATAGCACTGGAATGTGGGTTTAAGGGTCCTGCGCCCTGATGGCCGTGAAGCGGCAAGCAATAAATACAAACCTGTAGTTGGAAACGTATTTATTAGAAAAGCACCATGCTCCAATAATACACGCACTGGTGGCGCAATATGCGGATCCCGCCCTAAGCCCGGCCGGTGGGCAATGCTGTAAAGTGAAAATTCACCGCGTGGGCGAAAAAAAGAATTTATGTCATGCCCCTGGGCCAGCAAAGTTAAATAAAATGTTTCAGACAAAATATGACTATTAATACACTACTTATTAACACAAAGTCTTGAAGGGCCAGGAGTGACGAGCACGTCGACCGTCCCGGTCCGCCGCGAAATGCCAACTGGCGAGTCCTTCCCGCGTGTATGACGTCGTGCTGCCAAAGCGTGGGAAGAACTCGCCGAGAAACACAAAATCACTAAATTAAACAAGGGCAAAGTCCCAAAACACTCACAATAACACAGCTTGAGGGTTAGAGTCTCAAATTTCAATAACGGGCTAGTTTATAGAGAGTTTACGTAAATTAAAGTTACGTGAAATTTTGAACCACAAGACACTTAAAGAATTAGACACTGAATTTTTACGTTAATTGAATAATAATAATTATGACACAACACTGGTAATTACTGATTAACTAAAACATGAAAATGTTTGGGGGAGAACACATGCAGATATTTGGGCGGTGAAATTGGCTGCGCGGGCGAGTCCAACTTGCCGCGAGGCGCAGGGGTGTCTTACTGGGTTTAAGGTTAAATACGAAAAGGCTTAAAAGAGACACAGTACACATGGAACACACTTACCCCTGGCCTTTGTATATTACTGCCTGCTAAATGGCGTAACTCCCATTGACGGAGCAAGCACGGGAGTGCTATTACGAAGTGTTTAACTTTAACATTAATTTGCATCGCTTCTCGTCAAGGGGGCACATTCCTACCATTTAATGGCAGTTCTTTGGGGCCGACGCACACACTGGTGGCACCCGGCGTCGCGGGGGCGGCGTCTGGACGCCGCTACCTCGTGTGCCCACGTTGCCGGGTGCGTTCCCACATGTCGTGGCTGTACGGGCGCTCGGCCCGTTCTGTAATGGTGGCTTGATGCGCACGACGGGCTCAGAGAGAGGGAGTTGCGGAACGACCCGCGTCAACCTTGCATAAAATGCTGCTATAGGAAAATATCTGATTGACAACATGCAAAGCAACAAAAAAATCAGCCTTTTTTACTGTACAATTGAGCTGGTGTGCAACATTAGCAGAATCTTTATCTGATCACTCAGAAATCCTGTCTAATGCCATCGTAAAATCAACAATAGCTACCACTGAATTGTACCTTTTAATCCACCTAGTGGCACACATTTGTTTTAACTTCTCGTGGCAAGAATTAACTCCTGCTTCTTTCACACTTTTATCCAGTACAGCCTGTCGTTTTGGTGTGTGAAAAAATTCATACAACTTACCAATTGTACCAAAACAATTTCTAACTAATGGAATTCCGCAGGAGTTTGACACAGATAAGTTTAAAGAGTGTGTAGCACAATGGACGTACAGTGCTTGCGGATACAAACACTGAAAGTGGGCCTGTACACCATTGAATTTTCCACTCATCACAGCCGCTCTGTCGTATCCTTGACCACGCACCTTGCTCAAATCTACACCAAGGGCCTTAAGTTTGTTAATCATTGCGAATAAAATTCCTTTGCCTGTAACATTTTCAAGAGGTAAAAACTGCAGAAATAGTTATTCAACGTTTAATGTTGTAGAATCTAGACAGCGAATGCAAAGTGACATTTGCTCAACACTAGAAATGTCCGTCGTTTCGTCAAGCAGCACAGAAAAAAAATGACAAATTAATTTTAGCCACTATCCCATCAATAATAAGACTCTTGCTTATTTCAATAATTTCATTTTGAATTTTCCAGCTAGTGTACAGCGCATTATTTTTACTACTGCATAAAGACTTTGGGAGACTGTCGTCATATTTTGCCCTATATCTCAAAAGCTCTCTGAAATTTCCTTCATTTGCCATCATAGTATCTTCTTCACCAACTCTTCCGGTATCACGATGACCTCTTAAACTTAAGTCTTGTCTTCCACAGAAGAGCACAGTCTCAGTGATTGGTTTTAAGTTACTTCTATTCTGCAATACTTGTTTCTTTCTTCATTTAGTAGCAAATTGATCGGTTCATGCTGTTTTTCCTCAGTCTTCATTATGACGCTTGCAGTCTCAACATTTTCCTAGTGGTACGAGCTTTGTTGGTGTTGACTGAAACGTTCCTTTGCTTCTTTAAAGTTGCAAATTTTTTCAGAACACAGCTGCCCTACACTCTGATGGCATCCTTGACCTTTACCAACATGTTTTTGGTTGAAAAGAACACAAAACTTGCAAAATGCTCCATAAACATTTTTGGAGTAACTTAACCACTTCCATTCAACCAACCACATCTGCTGAAACTTCAGATTTCTTTTACCTGATGATGGGTATGTGAATGTTTGTGATGGTGCCCACAGCTTAATCAAGATATTCTTCTATTCACTGTTTGTTAATTCCTTTTCAACAAAGTTAGCAATGTCGTATGGGTCTTCATCCCAATGACGAACACTTTCTTCTACACCTTCCACAGGTTCCACCACAGTTTGTGCACTTTCCTCACTCTCAGCATTCCGATTCTCGTCTTGTGTGTCTAAAATTTAACTTCACAGTTACTTGTAAGGCATAAATGAAAGTAACAAGGGTATGACATCTTGTTAGTGTTATTGCAACATTAGTTAAAATGAAACTACCCTGTTATGCATTCTTTTTGTCTGAAAGTATTGTTGTTTTAAGCGAATATTCTATGTTCAGTTGGATAGCTGGGGAAAAAACCTTCAAACAATGTAATATCACATTAACAGAATATATATTATAGAACTTGCAAAAAAATCATTTTGTGCATTGTCTATTATTTGCTCCAACTATACTAACTCTTATCACATTCAGTAGGTACCTAATCGAAAGAAATTACAATTGGAGTAATAATTCAGCTTAGGTAAGTGTGGAAGTTTTAATTCTGTAATGTGTTCCAGAGAGATAATAAAAAGAACGTTAAAGGATAATTATATCCGTAACTCCATTATCAGTTCTTCTGAAGATATATGATTGTAGTTGACGCGAGCGGGGGTTGGTGATTAGATAGTGAATTGCCCGGTGCGCCAGCCCGTTATTGGAGAACGGGCACTCAGTCGGTAGATTCTTCTCTCGCAGGGCCGCGTGGCCGACGGCCGTGGCGTTACTTACGTGATCACCCCACTCGACGTCTGATTGGTTGTTGCGCAGAGGAATCTTATGGCGTTCCTCA
>PNEQ01053451.1:0-17834 GCA_003012365.1 Medauroidea extradentata
ACTTGATGAATTTTTAAAAGAAGATTGGTTATAATATTATTGTTATTAAGTTAATTTAATGTATGTTAATGACTAAAATTGTCTTTGGAATTGTATTTGAATAAGTGATTGTGTGTGGGAATTATGTTATTTGTAATGTCTTGTGTGTATTGTATATCGACATGCTCTATACCTGTTGCTCTGTTGAGCTATAAATGGGGTTTTTTGAGTGTATTAAAAAATAAATAAATAAAATAAATGACGATTTTTCATAGGGATCTTCGTTTGTATGAGCTAGGTAGTCATGTTAGGTATGAGTGTATTGACATTAGTGAACTTCTGGACTATTAACCACTTCATATCTATCAAGTTGATACAGTACCATTTGTAAAGCTTAAACATGGATTGGTATCCCAGCGGCTATGAGTAAGTGCTTGAAAACTAAAAACAATGTCCATTGTGTGGCAGATATCGTATCCTAGGTAAGAATATTTTTAAATAATGTAATTGCTATTATTTTTTACTATCTATGTATTAAATATTACATTTAAAATTTTGGCGAGTATAATAACTTGAAATTCATAAACAGGATAAATAATAGCTCAAAACAAGTTATTTTGTTTGAAAATTACTTTGTATGTATTTTAAGTTGACTGATAACTTAGTCACACTTTGTTTTTCTAATTTGGTATTCCTTAACGAAGGAAAATAGCTAAAAGTATGTCGTTAGCGACACACCCATTACCTTGCAGTACAGGGATTAATTGTTAATTCTTAATGCATACTTAAAATCACAGAATCCGCAGACATGATTAGCATACTAGTTAGTGGTTAACAAAGAATACAACATGGCTGCTGACCACGTCTCATAAATTAAATTAAGCCAAAGAGAAGAATAATTTTTTTTTTCTATTGTGGCAGGATTCAGAGGTTTTTCCTTCTAATTGCAGAGTATTTTGATAACATATGCTACTCAAAGTTGCAATATTGACAAATAGGCTAAGTATAGTGATGGACGTATTTGAAAAGTTAGGTATCGTGCAGCTCTACTTAAAATTATGGAGCATAACGTTTCCAACATCAACCATGTAGGGGTCACGTGATCGAGCCATTCCTACATGAATGTGGCTTGAGCTTAGACGTCCTGCTTTAAGTAGAAATTGGCAAAATTCTTTGAAGTTACAGATTTGGGTTTAGTACTTAGTGGGAAAGAGATTGAAGAAGTTTCTGTAGTATACACCTGTGGTTGTGCAAAGCAGTGAATAGGGCACTCTTATCGTTACGCATTCACTGATCACAAATCATTTAAACAGGGATGAAGTAAGGGTAGTCTTGTGTCCGAGAGGAGGATTTGCAATGATCCTTGCCAATATTAGACTACCTGTTTCAACATTGTTGATAAAGCCTGTTTATACATACTTGTGTGTAGTATATACATATATGGATGGAGTTACGCAACAACAGACCAACCAACAAAAATATGCAAACAACAATGTAAGCCCATACGTAACAACAAAGTTCAGGTTGGGTGTTCTTGATTTTTCTGGAGTTATATCAGTCTATAGAAAACAGATGGAGCCAAAATATAATTTGCATTGACACTGTTATTTGGTCTGTTGTTGAATAACTTTGTCCATATATGTATGAAGTATATATTCGCTAATACTAGTGATGTTCTTGCTATACCTGCTATAAATGCTAGTTTATTGTTGTGCTTGGGGCTACAAATGTTGACATTTTTCTCTCTTTTAGAACTGCAAAAAAATTTGATTTGAAGATAACGATACTTCATGTTTTGTTAATTTGCACACAACTTGGGAAATTTTATTGGTACTGAATATGGAAAGGAGACTTGGAACAATATTCATTGAAAAATAAGTGTTCTACCTCAATTACAGTTTTCATGACATGTTAACTTTCTCCTGCCCCTCTCACTTTTATATTAATTGCTGCCTAGAGTACTGGGGACCGCTGCATCCAAGCTGCTAGAGTGCTTACCTCCCACCATAATGGTTTGGGGTTCAATTTCTTATATGATTGTCTTAAAATTTTGCAGTAACAATTGTACAGCATACACGGTTTCACAGGTTTTCTGTGTTTCATGTTTCCGCACCTCACATTCTAATGATGCTCCATTCCCGCC
The DNA here is from genome assembly GCA_003012365.1 of Medauroidea extradentata. Taxonomy (NCBI): domain Eukaryota; kingdom Metazoa; phylum Arthropoda; class Insecta; order Phasmatodea; family Phasmatidae; genus Medauroidea; species Medauroidea extradentata. The sequence continues at coordinate 2,123 of PNEQ01053451.1, forward strand.
TTATTCACCCTATTTTACCCTCAAGACTGTAGCTGTTTTAAGCTATACCAGTATCTCCTTTCCACTCTATTGATTGTAATGTATTGTTTGGTTAAGAGAATAGTCTTGTTAGTCAGGGGTAGGCATTTTGTGTTACAGACTAATATGTATTCTAATTATTTTAGACATACGTTCCATGTATTTATTTTAATTTTTTTCAGGTGACAATGCCTCTGTTTAAAGTGACTGGTCCCCACCGGGGAAAAATGGTTCTGGTGGTTAAAGATTCAGTCAATGAAATAATTGTTGCAGCAAGTGCTAAGCTTCAGCTTACACCTGGAAAGTATCAAGTGAGTGTCATCTTTCTACCTTATTTATGTAGGAATATAATTTGCACTACATAAAGTTCTGTGTCTTAAATTAAATATTGTGGTTTCAGTTGTACTTGGCAGACTGCGAAGCACAGATAGATGAAGATGATTTGTTGCGTGAATTGCCACCATATTCAGAATTAATTTTGGTTCCAGAGGGTGGCACATGGTCCAAAGACTTGAATGCAGTAGTTTGCGTTGAAACTGTGATGGAAAAAGGTAACTAAGATAATTATATGTTGAGTTCATTGTTTACCCTTATTTATGGTGCAAAGCAAGGTGTTAATCTTTGCTACAGATATTTCAATTTATTGTAACAGGCCTTTATTAGTAAATTAAATTCACATTAATTTTCGTGCTGAATGAAAATGGGACTTCACGCTTGAGAAAGGTGTGTGGCACTCATTGTTTACTCATATTTGCAGCTGTAAATTCTAAATGAAATATTGTCAGTCATTTAAGATTATACAATAACAAATTATTGCTGGTTTTAACAAATCTGCAAAATTATTGTTACCGGGAATTTACTGGAAATCCAGACTAATGGATGAATTATGACCACTGGAAAAATTCCTTAAATTCTGTGTGGATTACATCTGTTTTCCTGATAAAATGTATTTTAATGTTAACTAGGGTAGTAATCATAACTCATGGCTAGATACACGTGCAAAATAATGTAATTTTTGTAAAATTTGCCTCTGTTACTTGAAATTAGGAAAATCAGGTCATTATCTGTGAATATGCGAAGCAAATGTGCAACATATTGTATATGCACATCTTGGTTCAAGGTACAGTACCAGTCATTGTCGCAGCATTAATTTTTGATAGCAATATTCGAGAGACAAATTATCAACTTTTCCATTACATGTGTATGAACATGCTACCCATTCCTTTAACTGTAGACAAAGCTAACTTTACGTAATTTCATACAGCACCAAGTGTAAAACACAAAGAATTGTAAATTTTCATGACTGTTAAAATTGTATGCGCTATGATTGATTGCTCCGGATATAATACAAAGATGAAGTTGGTTTTGAGTGCAGCAACTATTAAAAACAATCACAAGTGTTACCAGTTATTTTATAGTAATAATGAGTTGCAAAAGTAAAGGTACCGACAGAAACAGTTTAAATATGCAAATACAGACTTTATGGTGAAACACAGGTGCACATTATACAACGTACTAGCAGTGCTCCCACAGCTTGGTTCACTTATATTACTCATATAGTTTAGCAGAAAATCCTCTTTGTACACCAGATAAGTAGTTCCGTCATCAAGTGTTGGAATGACTAGGCTGCTAGTTGAGCTAACTCTGCAGCAGGATTAATAACTATAGCTGTCCATGCAAATTGTTGTCTTAAGTTGTCCCTGCCACTAACAGCGATTATGCCTCAGCATTATTTATACTAACAGCAATACTGACGTTGTGGAGTAATTACATCTCTTAAATGTAAGAGGGTAATTGAATGAAATACGTTGTTTATGTAGTGTAAAGACTTTAGTTCCCTAGAGCACAACCATTGGTGATGGTGCCCTCAATAACATATTTGTTTTCAAAACCTTAACTTGAAGTTAAGTGCCATTAGGGAGTTTTGCAGAAATATAAACGTATTTTGTGCTCCAAGCTTGAGGTTAGTGAGATGGTATATATGTGCTAATGCTGTCGAGGAACATCCGTAGGTAGTGGACAGCATAATCCATTTTTACTACTTTTGATCAACTTTATCCAAATTGCACATATTTCATTGCCTTGCAGTTCTTGTGTTTCGGAATTGCAAGTTTGCACAGCCGTTAAAGAATTTGATCCCAGAACCTCCTGAACAATAGACCGGAATTGTAAACAACTGTGCCGCGTAACGTTAAATTGTTCACGAAAACTATTTCTAAAATTAAGATATTAATTTCCGATACTCCTAGAGATTTTACAATAATATAACTCAATAAAACTATAGAATGGAACTCCTGTCTTATTTATTTCTCACTGATCGTACAGTTATCTAATAATGTAAAAAACTTGCATTACTTCTTTAAGCTTGATTCTTATCAAACAACGCCTCAATATCTCTATTGTATGTATAAGTTTCATCTGCTGATAGAAAAGTTTAATCCTTTTCACCTGAAATTTGAAAAATCGTAATTTCACTTTTTTGTAAAAATATCCGAGTGAAACGAAAATCACGAAGATAGTCCTTTCAGTCGAAGTTAAATTTATCATTCATTAAAAAAAGTTGGTATCACACCTGTACAGTACTGAGAGTTCAAACATTGAATAATCTTAAAAATCTTTTTGAGGCCATTTATATAATCTTGAAGCAAAAATAAACTGATTATCTCAATAAATTCATGTACCAAGGATTTATGTAAAACACATTCCAGTTCTTTTCACCTCCTAAGAGATTGAATTTAGAATAACCATTGAACCACAATTTAGACTATTTAACTAGTGTTTATTGGACATGAAATTCAGTCAATAGCTTGTTGGGTTCAGTTTTCGATTTCAGCCATATTTTTCTCGATCACTCAATTCTCAATTACTTTGATGCTAATTGGTAAAATCTCTGTATATAAAAATGAAAGCTGACTGACTGACATATCAAATTGCAGCCCAAACCACTGGACCTATAATCGTGAAATTTTTTGTGGGGGTTCCCCTCAGGCCGTAGGTGAGCACCAAGACGGGATTTTTCGAAATTCGATCTCTAAGTGGGTGAAAAGGGGTGAAATGTGTTTCCGAAGAAACTTCGATAGAGCACGAACCCGACGGCCAATCGTCGTGATTTTTACTTTAATAGTACACTCGTAAAAATGCATATTAGCCATTTTAAGGATTTTTCGAAATCCAACATTTAAGAAGGTGAAAAGGCCTTAAATGTGTTTCCAATCAACTATCGATATCTATCGAACCCTTCGGGATAGAGAGTTGATATTCACTTCAAAATATTGCTTACGTAAATACCCAAAAAGTAGTTAAGGTTTTTTTGAAATTCGACCCCCAGACAATAAAAAGGGGCAAAATGTGTTTTTTATGAATCGTCTATATCTTTGAAACACAATTGGCTATTGTCGTTATTTTAACTTTAATTAGTTACTTTTACAAATGTCTATGACAGGACTCAAAGACGTTTCGAAATTCTTTATTTAAAGGGGTAATAAATGCGTGAAATATGTTTTCGATTATCCTTCCATATCTATCGAATCATTCGATATATCAAAGTACTCTTTGCTTTAAATTGGTGCTTTTGTAAATATTCCAAGTACCATTTAAAATATATTTTCTGAATTCGGCCCTAAACTGGTTAAAAGGGGTAATATGAGTTTTCGACTAACATTCTATATATATATATATATATATATATATATATATATATATATATATATCGATCCCATAGCTTTTTATACAGCGACGTGATTTTTGTTTAGGATTGATGCTTACTCAAATACGTATAAAGTAATTTCAGGAATTTTCGAAATTCGCCACCTAAGGATGTGACAAGTGGTGAAAAGCGTTTTCAATTAATCGTCGATATATCTTGAACACAGCGAGCTAATGTTGTGTGTTTACGTCCATCAGATACCAATAAAGTATTCTACAACGTAATTCAAGGGTTTTTCGAAATTTGCTCTCTTAGGTGGTGAAAAGACCTTGAATGTGTTTTAGATAAATCCTCGATATCTATCGAACCTGTCGAGATATACAATTAATTTTTGCTTCAGGATGATAATTACAGAAATTATCGCAAAACGGTTTTCAGATTTTTCGAAATTCGATTTCTCTATACTGCACAGGGGTGACATGTGTTTATTTAGTGAATGATCGATTTTGATTCAGCTGAATGGGCTAGCGATGTGATTTACACTTCAGTTGGATACTTATACAAATGCCTAAGATGTAAATTTAAAATATTTCGAAATTCGACACCCAAAAGGGTGAAAAAGCACAAAATTTGTTTTCCATCAACCCACGATATCTATCTAACCAGTAGAGATATTGAGGTGTTGTTCGCGTCAGTGTGATGCTTACGTAAATATTTTAAAAAAATATGTATGTATTTTTTTTCTTTGTAAGAAACGTGATTATTAAGAATAAAACTTAAGTTGGTCAATATTCAAGGCAGACGATCCGAAAAGCAGGAACGAGCAGCGAGAAACAACCTATACAGGAGTTTCACTCTACAGTAACCTATCGAGACGTGGTGTTGTACAACCTCTATGAGCCCAGGACACAGATATTTTATTTTTTTTAATAAAATTTTATTTTCATGAATTGTTTCGACGTTACATGACGCAGTTGTTTGTTACTCTGGTCTAAATTCCGGCAGGTTCTGGGCTCGAATTCCGTTAAAAGCTACGTGCGAAAATTCAATTCTGACACGCAATAACTACAAGGCATATCAAATTAGTGCATTTTACATTAAAAAGGGTAAAATTGCAGTTCGCTTTACACTTAGGTTCCTCTACAACATCAGCTGACATATCGTCGGTATACTGCCATAAGTGATTAAGTCATTAATGTTATTTTGTTTAAAAACACTATTAAATTGTGGATATTAACAAAAATATGGTCCGTTCCTATACTGTGACGCAACAGTACGAAATGACGAATATACTTTAAACTTGGTCAATTGTTCGTGAACAATATATACATATTCCTAGCATTTTTATCATTTTATCTCATTTTGACTGGGTCACTTTTGGCAGTTAAACAACGATATATCATCTAACTAATATTAAGTTTGCTGTACCAAATACGTTTCCGTGAAACCTTTACCCACTGAACCTTTGTAATAGCAGTAAAGTTCCAGTGAATATGTTGAAAATATGTAATTGAGGGCACCGTCACCAATGGATGTATACAGGGTAAATAAGATGTTTTTCATTCGATTCACCTCTTACCTTAGGTGTCTGTAACTACCCCACAGCGTCAAATTGGCAGGGTTATAAATAAGGTCCAGGCGAAGTCGCCGTTAATGTCACGGACAAATTTAAGACTGCTTTTCGCGTGGACAGCTATAGCTACTTATCCTGCTGCAGAACTAGCCGCTTGGACATTCTAACATTTGATGACTGAAGTACCAATCTTGAGTACAAATAGGTTCTTCAATTAAAGTAAATATTACCAGCAGTTGCGAATAATACTCGCGAGCAGAGCCGCGGGGGACTGCTAGTCTATATATAAAAATGAAGACTGACTGACTGACATATCAAACTGCAGCGCAAACTACTAGTCCTAGAATCGTGAAAATTTTTGTGTGGTTACCCCTCAAGTCATATGCAAGCACTAAGAAGGGATTTTTCGAAATACAACTTCTAGGGGGGTGAAAAGGGGTGAAATATACTTTCGAAGAAACGTCGACTGAGATTTAACTCGAAGGCCTATCATCGTGAATTTTAATTCAATGGAACACCATAAAAATGCATACTAACCAATTCCATGATTCTTCGAAATTTTATATTTATGTTAAGGAGTGAAAAGACCTTAAATGTATTTCCGATTAATTATCAATATCTATCGAACCCTTCAGGATACATAATTGGTTTTCACTTCGAAATGTTGCTTATGTAAATACCAAAAAAGTAGCTTTAGGATTTTTTAAAATTCGACCGCCAATCAGTAAAAAGGGGTAAAATGTGGTTGTTATGAGTCGTCTATACAACAGGAACACGATTGGCTATTGTCGTGATTTTTGCTTCAACTGGTTATGTAATGTATATAAACGACTAGGACACACTCCAAAATGTTTCTAAATTTGATAGTTAAGGGTTTGAAAATACGTGAAATGTGTTTTAGATTATTTCTCTCGATCTATGAAACCATTCGAGATATCAAAGTGCTCTTTACTTTTTTTTTATTCCTATGTAGATATCCATAATACCATTTAAATACATTTTCCGAATTCATCTTTAAAGAGGTAAAAAATAGGGTAGAGTGTGTGTTTTTGATTCACAATCAATATATATCGACACCATTGATTTTTACATAGTGACGTGATTTTTGTTTAAGATTGATGCCTAATCAAATACCTGAAAAGTTATTTCAGGAATTTTCGATATTCCCCACCTAAGGGGGTGAAAAGGGGTAAAAAGAGTAAAAATGTCTTTTTAATTAATCGTCAACATACAGTAGAACCCCGATTTTACATTCCCCTTAATTACGCTTTCCCCTTAAATACACCATTTTTTCTGGTTCCCATTATTTTCCCTATGTTAACAATGTATTGTGTTCCTGCCATTTACACTTCAGTTGATACTTGCTTCCCCTGATTTACACTTATTTTTTTATGAAGCTATCAGTATTTTCCCCTAAAATTTCAAATTAAATGTTGATATTGTTTAAGAAGGATGAAATTTTAATAGAGAAAACTGTAGACTATATTATGTACGTGTATTACAAGTTTTAAAAACAAAGGGGTAATTTAATCAATGTTAGTAGTATACATCACACCTTTTTCTTAATCTATGCTCAGAAGAATTTTGATGCTAAAATTTTTTTGTTAGAGGGTTATCATTTTACTTATAAAGACTTTTTGAGGTCACATATTTCATCTGTCCTGCAATTATGAATTAACTTGTAAAATATTTTAATTGACAGATGTTTTGTTACAGTTTTTGTTGTTTCCCTCCGTTTACACTTTCCCTTCATTTACACATTTTTCATTTGCCCCTTAGAAAGTGTAATATAGGGGTTGTACTGTACCTTGAACCCAACTGAATATTGTCGTGGTTTTCACGTTCAAGAGACACCACTAAAGTAGTATAAAATGTGATTAAAGGGTTTTCCGAAATTCAGTTTCTTAGGAGGTGAAAAGACTTGGAATGTGTTCTAGGTAAATCTTCGATATATATTGAACTCATCGAGATATTTGGGTTATTTTTACTTCAAGATTATGATAAAGCAAATGGCAGCTAAATCATTTTATGAATTTTAAAAATGCAAACTCGTTAAGTATCGTACAGGGGTGATAATGTGTTTTTTAATGAATTATACTTTTTGCTTCGGCAGAACGGGCTATCGTCATGATTTTCACTTCATGTGGATACTTATACTGAATATTTACGATGTGTGTATAGGATTTTTCTAAATTCGACACCTACAGGGGTGAAAAGGCGTAAATTTGGTTTTTTATCTGCTGATACTTATAACCAGTAGAGATACGGAGGTGGTGTTCGCATCAGAATGATTTATACGTTATTACCTTTAAAATGTAATGAAATTTTTTTATTTTATGAGACATTTTATTTAGTAAGAAGAAATCTTAGTTTGTTTACTTTCAAGGCAGACAAAGCAAAAAGGAAGTACACCAGCAAAGATTAAATTATACTTAAATTCATTCTGCAGTTCTATTGAGATGTGTTGTTGTATGGCATCTATGAGCCCAGGAAATTAATATGTTATTATTTGAACTAGTTTTCATGAATAACTTCGACGATATGTGGCGCTGCTGCTGTTTGTAGTTCGGGGAAATCAGTCTTAATACAACGTAAACTACGTATTTCATTCAATTACCTTCTTAAATTAAAGAGTCTGTAATAACCCGAAACGTCAACATTGCTGTGACTATAAATAAGGCCCAGGTGAAGTCACTGTTAGTGGCTGGAACAATCTTAAGACTACCTTTCGCATGGACAGCTGTAGCTACTTATCCTGCTGCAGTTGTAACTCAAGTAGCAACTTGGTCATTCTATCACTTGATGACTGAATGACCTATCTGGTGTAGAATGATGATTTTCAATTACTGTTAATATTATCTGCTATGAGTAATACACGCTAGTAAAGCTGCGGGCGCACTGCTAGTATAATATACGGTATAGTAACTAATTCACATTTCACCTACTTCACATTTGACACATTAATGTTTTGCATTTTCTCTAAGTGTTTTTTCATGTTTGTTGTATTGTTAGATTTCCCACCACAGGAAATTTTGGAAGAACACAAATCACAACTTACATAACCTTCATCGCAGTCAGATATGCTGAAATACTTCCCCACTTCACTCATTTTCTGTCCCAGTGAACATACACGTACTCCTAAAATAAAATTTTGACATAATTCAGACTGATGAACGCCATTTTATTTTTACCAGAATCCAGTAAAAATTGTGCAAGTATTGTGCCAAGGAACTGTGAACACAATCTTTGTTTACTTAATCGTGTTTTTGTATTTTTATAAGACAGGGAGCGAACCAATGGATACTGACGTGCGTGAATAGGCGCAATGTATAGGCGGTTATAAAAACTCGGGGGTGGGGGGGTTAGTCTACAGGTGAGTGAAACTTCAACTCGAGTTGTTTAAATAGTCAGAGTTAAATACACTCACGTCCATAAAGTGAACCTAGCTTATTGCTGGGATGCATTCAATCGCAATCTGGTTAACTTCCAATGATTAGTCGATAATACCTACTTAACTTTTTGGTATCTCTCTAGTAGATGTGGCATCGCCGGAATTGTTGGATCTGGCAACGCTGTCGTGCTAGTCTACCAAGTCATTAGTACATCTGCTGTTTGGCACTCACATTTTTCTGAATGAGCTTGTAGTTTCTTTGTGAACACATTCATTTATTAACTTTGAAACATTCAAAAATATTTTAAGAAATTATGGTACTGGATTATTGAATTGCAATTACTGCCTGAAACTTTCCATCCCAACTTTAAACGTGCCATCAAGCTGTTTGTGTATTTGTATGTTATGCTATACTCCGTTCACTCTAAGTTGAGTTTTAGGATAAACAAAGCTTATTGTGTATATACAAACATGTTCATTGGCTGCCGACCGCCGCGCACTGTGATCTTGGATAAGAAATAAATCTTTTTTATCTGTCGCGTACATATAAATTTACCTCTCCATCACTTAATGAGAGAGTTTTATTAACAAATATATAAAATATACAGACGGTGCAAACAGAATCTAAGACGCTGTGTTTATTATCATAATTATGGTTAGCGGACGACACATCCGTACAGTTGATTCACAAGTTATTTAACGACTGACGCACTGCTAAATGTACGAGTCTATTGGTACACTTGCCAGTATTTAGAGATGTACGATACTCTGAAAATACCAAACGTTTAGTTCAGTAATAATTACCACAGTAAAAATAAGTCAGAAATATCCCAATAAGATATAATGTTTAATTTTTTTTTCAAAGTAGGCCTATATTTGGACGTCAATGTTCAGGCTACTGCGAATGTTTTTTTTTTTCCATTTCGTCCATACCAAAATTCCTTGATCTATTTTTCGTTCCGTCCTCGCGTCTGTTTATGTTTACAACGCGTGGGGATTAGGTTCTGTGAAGTGGATGTGTACAGTGAAAATGTCTTGCATGGTTTTCGAAACGTGGATATATGTCTTCATTACTAAACAAACTGTGGAGATGTTTATAAGGCACGAATAAAAATCTCTCGTAACATTCTTTACAAAAAAAAAACTAATAGTCTATGTGTCATGAATTGTCGATAGATTGTTTGGTGATTTATAAAATGTCATTTTTCCAAAACGAAGTACAAAATAATCCAGGAGGACTTTACAGTAAGTTTAATCACTCATTTTGTTGACAACTTTTTTTCTGCATTTAGTACCAAATTTTTGATACTTTAATACCAGAATATTTAAATACTATCGTTATTCATGGCTTGATAGTTACAATTAAATTTTGAAATATACTGTAATTGCATATTATGTCAATATTTTTATCAAGTTTGCATGTAATTTTTGTTTCCGTATGTCAATAACATGTACGGAATTTTCACACAATATTGTTTTAATATATAGGGCGTTGTTGTTTCCTATGATACCGACTGTACACCGTTTAGTCGGTCGGAGATAGCACGTCGGCGCGCTGCACGATTTGAGCCAATTAGAATCTAGCGAAGTGCAATGATATTACTTTATTTGTTTACTTCAGAACTCAACTTAGATTGAACGGAGAATAGTGCCGTACAAACGTTGTCTAAAATGAAATGTTAATCTCTGCAGTTGGGCCTACCTATTTTTATCTTAATCATAATTTATTTTGTTAAATGTGAATTTATTAATGCGTCTACATGAGAACAATATTTTACTTTACATGCATTTTTTTTGTTTGCATGTTAGCCTATATTGTTTTTGTCTCTTGGTACAATGCCGTTTTCTAACATGTGAGAACGAAACATCACATTTCATGATAACAAGCTGATGAATTTAAATGTTAATTGAATTAAAATTGCAAGTAATTTTTAGTACATTTACTGCATCAGTGGCCAATAACAGTGATTTATTAAACAGACGAGACTTCAAGGTTGGCCATTAAGAACGGCCCGTGTGTAGGAATTATGAACTGATCAGTAAGTTTTTCAATTTTAACGCCTTTTGAAACTGTTGTTGCAATTGAAATGTTGATGTTAAAAAAACTGTTTTATCATAACAGATTGTACCGATCTTTCAAGGTTACTGTCTTAGAAAATATGTACGGCAATATAAGTTTCTGTGGTCTCAGGGTTGAAAAAAATATTGTTTTGTGGAAGACTTAACAACGTACCCAATCAATAAAATTAATATACCTGTCCCAATGGAATTATCTTATCAAAATTAGTAAATGATAAGATTGAAAGAATCAAAATTTAAAGAAATTCAATTATTCCTAAATTTATTTTTTTTCAATAGCAGCAAGAATTGGTGCAATCGAAGGATCGAAAATCCCATCCAAAATTTATATAGGCCCTACCTAAGATACTGTCGTATCCTACAGCAATTACAGGGCTGTAGATGTATAATGTAAAAATGAATGGAATAAAAAATATCTAATACTGATATGTTCTACATTTTTAGCTATAACGTGGCATATATGATAAACAATTAGGTGAAAATTGTGAGAGGGTTTTTTATGGCCCTTTGAGTCTTAGAGCCGATGAGGGTGAAATGAGGTGAAGGGACAATACAACAGCCGTGTTCAAGCCAGGATTTGAAACCAGGACCTCTCACATTGTAGGCCGGTGCCTAACCAACTACCTGCACTATGGAAACTGTGAAGTAAAAATGTAATCCACTACATGTTTTTAACCATCTAGCAGGGTCACAGTGAGTGTGGGTGAAGGAAGTGAATGTTGGGTTGGCTGCTCAACAAGCGAGGGAGGCCCAAGGGGGAAGGCCTGTTCCTCCCTCCCGCTGCCCTTCCCCTACTTGTGGAATGGAGTGATATGAGTGTGGAATAGTGACAGAAGAAACAGGGGAAGGGGCTAATGGGATTTCCCCGAGAAAACCAGCTGGCCAACCGTAATGTCTGCCATGTTTACTGCGTGCGAGAAATTCGGACCCGGACACACCAGATATCGTATCCGGTCACTTAGATGTGATGCGAGAAGTTGAACCCAATGGCCAACTAAACAATTAGATAATGTGAATACATTTTTATTAATTTGATGTAACGGGACTGAAATATTAATTGCGTATTTTTTTTTAAATTCAATTTTCTATTCCTCAAGGATAGTAAATAAAAGGGTTCCGTTTATTCAATATTATTTTGGTCAGTCGTATTCAACGCACTATCGTGAATCAGTAAAAATAATTGTTGAACAAAATTTGAAAAATCTAAAATGGTGACACGTTTTTCAGTAGGCCTAACCCAACGCAGTAACTGTATCCTTTGCACCATTTAATTTATGTCGACTCTCTGCTTTAACATTGTGATCACAGTATTTATGATGGTGAACTGTAAAAATTAAATGTCTACAGAAAATTAAACTTCGATTGTGATGTGTGAAGTAAACAATGTGTGACAATCACTTAAGTAATGATTCCTTTTCTTTGATACATGCAAAAATTACTTTTAAGTACAGAATTAATAGTAATTTGTTCAATGCCACCACTGATAATAACTCAAATGTCAATATTTCACTGCTTTTTTTTATGGAAGTATGATATAAATGCAGTAAAACCTCTTTATAAATACCCCTCATGGTTCTCTAGAATAGGGTCTTTATATATAGGTGGTCTTTATAAAGAGGTTTAATTGCACAGTATAACCCCTATTTTAAAACCCCACGGTTCTTGAGGAAAGGATTGTTACAGAAAGGTGGTTGTTATAAAAGGGGTTGTTGTTAGAAAGAAGTTTTACTGTAATCACTGGTTTTATGAATTAGTTTCCTTTGTACTTCAATTCACATTTAGACCGGTTTTCTGTAACCTACAAGAGTCATAAAATGTTTTATCAAATGTGCACATTTCGACTAAAAATAAACACAATTGTTTGAAACAATAATAAAATATGTTATAAAATAGAACTTAATTTGTGCACAATCTTGGCCTTCGAAAATGTTTGACGTGAAAAATTGTTGACTAAATAACAGAATAATTAGTGAAAAATGTCACCAAATTTATCTTAACGTAATTAATGAGATCATAGTAACAATTCCCCGAAAACAGGTGTCTATTGATTGGTTTTCTTTTTAAATAACTGTGTGACTCACGAGATAATTGAAAATTAGAGATTTGGTTCAGTTTTTAGAGTTCTGTGAAAGATAATCCTTTGGACCTTGAAACCCTGGAATTATGAGTGAATTTTGTAAAACATTTTTGGGGGCCACCTGTCACTCCACTATTCATTTTTATATGTTCACTTTAGAGCTGTCTGTTGTAATCATGCTTAATGTTATGTATGTCAGGTGTAATTTTTTTCCTCTTGTAATAAAGTGATAAATAAAATGAGCCAGAATGTAAATGGATTTGCTGGAATCTTGGGAAATGTGTGAAAAGTAATCTTCATTGTTCACAGAAGGCAGTTTTGTACAAAGTAATTTATAAGTGATTATTGTATTTGCTGGACATGCTGTTTCTAGTTAATATTTGCTTTAGTTCCAGCTCTACCTTCGTGCAGTAATGAAGATACACGTCAGAATGTAGTTCACGGTAGAGCTGTTCCATTCCCGTGGGACATTGTTCCAAAAGTATTAATTGATGACTGGAGCAACGAGAGTGCGGACAGAGTGAATCCGAAAGACAGGATGTTGCTTGTGAAAATAATTGGTAAATACATGAAAAATGAACTTTGCGACTACCGAAGATCAACAGCTGAACGAATCGCAAGAGAGATAGTTTCTCGTTTCCCTAAGCCATTTCAGATTGTAACTGTTGATGGGCATGTTCTGTCTGATGGAACGGATGTTTTGCGAAGTGCTATCTACGATCATGTTAGGTACATTAAACCAAATGAGTTGAAATCAAAGCGAAAAAAAAGAAACCATGATGAGGATGATGTAGATGATGTCTGCATTACCAGTTTCGACAGGAGTGATGAGTACGGCTGTGTGGCTTACGAGCCATTACTGCCAACTGGGCAGACAGTAGCTGACCAGCAACAGAGGAAACAGAAGCTCCTCCAGTATAAAGAGTCTGGGGCAGAGATGCCGGGAATTGTTGCACTGATGGAGCAGTCATACTATTTGCAAAGGGCTGAAATTAACCGAAGGAAAGGTACCGCTGCACAGATTCTTGATGAGTGGCCCTTCCTTAGAGACAGAGTACATTTCCTCAGGCATGCAAATGCATTACTGGGAAAGGACACAGATGAAGTTTTTCAGAGCAATTTATCAGCTAAGGCTGAAACTATGTACACCTTTTTCAGCTTGAAATCAAAAATGAAAAGAGGTAACAACATACCTCAGAAATTTCAAGCAATGCGTGGCCTCATTGAGGAAGCAAATGTTTGCTGCCAGAGATTGAGTAGTCAACTGCCAAAAACAGTTGCGGTGTTTCCATTGGTTGCCCACTATTTTAATGAAGACTTGGACCAGCTCTATGTCACAACTACGGTAAGTAGTTATTGTTAGTTCTGTAACATTGAATTTAGAATTTATTGTTTATTTACCTGAAAATAAGTTGCCCATGAATATAATATGAAGTCATAGTTTTGGTATGAGTTTCTAGCTTTAAAAGATTCTGTTAAATGACACTAATAGCAAATTGGAAACATTTTTAATTGATAAAATATTATATTGAAATTTCTTGCAGAATAGGAAAATTTATAGTCTTATAATGTTCCCTGAAATTGGCATCCCTATATTGTGTTTCTCTTTAATTCAGAATGCAACATGTTCTGTTACTTCATGAGAGTTTTTTTATCCCCTATTGCTTTCAGTTAACTATTAGGGTGTCTTCACGTGTCATATCTTAGAGTAGATTAGCAGTTGTTTGTTTTTAGGGCATAATCTGCCATAGTAACTTAAATTTATTAGCACTGTAGCAGAGCCATAACTCTTTTGACATAGTGTTTAATTTTGGTGCCTGCTTCTTCATTGTACCAAATTTAATTAAATTTGGATTTTTACAATAACAGTGCCATATAACTTCCAAGTCCAAGTAAATATTTAATGGTAATGAGAATAAAAAGTCCCATAGTGGCATACCTTGTGCAGAAGGGTGATTAAGCATTTATTCACTCATTGATTTTGTGTCTCATTAATGTGAATATATCTGAAAACGTTAGTCACCCTTAAAATTTTAACATATTTCGTATAAATTGTCACATTATTTTCAGGTAAATATTGTACTTTGTGGTAGTATGGATTATCTACTTTTCTTTTTTTTTTTTTTTCAAACTAAAATTGTGTGCACTTTTTTTTGTAGCCTGAAACATCGGTTGAAGACCTTCTCCGTGATCACACTACTAGTCCTCTGCTTGTTGTGAAAGGTAAATAGTTGTTAATATAGTTATATTTATGATATTTGTTGTTTTATGTAGTACAAAATAGTAAATCTCCCGTAAGATGATTAGGAATCTACGAAACTTCAAACATTTAGAATATGAAATAACATTTTAAAAGTCAGTCCTAATAATAAATTGAATCAAGAAAGATGAGAAAATTGAAACCCAGAAATTAACTGCAAACTTTTAAAGTGTTACGGGGAGTATGTATAATTTAAAATTATTGTATTGTTTATAAAAACATATCAATTTTTTACTGTAAAATCTTAATGAACACTACATAATGAAATGAAATACTTTTGTTCCTCCGTACTGCCCGTAAGGATGAAGTATTTTTCATTTGCGTAAATATTATCTCCCACTTGAACCAGCAGAATGTCTCTCTAACACCTATCTTTGTAGTTGGTGTGGGTGTGTATGTATGTATGTACAGTATGTTTCGATTCAACACAGAACTGGCAAGTGGGCTGCCTACCCACCCGCAACCGGCTTGAATTCTGCTCGCGGCGCGCTAGCGACGGAGCTACGTTCGATTTCACTGGTTGCCGCCTTCTTACGCAGCATTCTAAACGGTTTAACTCTGTCAACATATATTTACACAGACTTTGGAATATGTTTCAACGATTTCTGCTTCAGATCTTGTTATTTAACGCTTCTGTTAATCACTTTTACGAAATATTTCTATAAAAT
>PNEQ01053452.1:0-17834 GCA_003012365.1 Medauroidea extradentata
TAATGGTGTAATTGTGCATCCAGTGGGAGAAATTCAGGTTAAAGTACAATATAAGGGTAGTTGTGCTAACAGCAGATTGGTGGTGGTAAGGTCAAATAGCAGACCATTGTTAGGACGGGACCTAATTGTAGCATTAAAGATACCATTGTTGACAAACATTCATAATGTTAAGATTGATAATGTTGGTATTGTTAAGTTGCTGGATGTATTCAGAGAGTTGTTTGATGGAAGTCAAGGAAGGTACAAGCGTGAATGTGTTGAGCTAAAGTTTAAGGTGGATGCAAAGCCTAGGTTTATAAAACCAAAAAAAGTGCCATTTGCATTTCAAGAGGAGGTTGAACGGCAGATTGACAGGCTTGTAGAGGAAGGGGTGATTACCAAAGTAGAGTCTAGTGTGTGTGGTACACCCTTGGTGCCGGTGTTGAAGCCTGATGGTGGAATTAGGGTTTGTGCTAATTATAAGATAACGATAAATGAGTTTTTAGAGGAAGTCAGACATCCTATTCCAACAATTGAGGAATTGTTTGTAGCTTTACAGGGTGGTGAATACTTCACAAAGACTGATTTGTCTAATGCTTACAATCAATTGTGTGTGACGCAGGAAACAGGAGAATTGTTAGCGTGGAGTACACATAAGGGAATTTATGTAGTTAACAGGCTACCCTTTGGCGTGAAGCCGGCTAGTGCCGTTTTTCAAAGGACTATTGAGAAAGTGCTGTTAGGTTGTAAGGGAACTGTATGCTACCTGGATGATATTGTTGTGACTGGGGCTACAGATGCAGAGCATTTAAATAACCTGGAACAGGTTTTCCAGAAGTTGCAGGATGCTGGGTTTAAGTTTAATAAGAATAAGTGTAAATTTTTTGAAAAGGAGGTGAACTATTTAGGGCATGTGATTGACAAAGAAGGCATTCGAAAAGATTCTAATAAGGTAAAAGCTGTATTGAATGCACCTTGCCCGGAGGATGTAGACTCGTTGAGGGCCTTTTTAGGCATGGTCAACTACTACCAGAAATATGTCCCTAAGTTAGCGGCTATTTTGTGCCCATTGTATGCATTGCTGAAAAAGGGCTGTATTTTTCATTGGTCTGCAGAATGTGAAAGGGCATTTATGTTGGCGAAGGAAGCCATCCTGTCCCCCCCCCCCCCCCAAGTGTTGGTGCATTTTGAAATAGGCAGGCCTGTTAAGTTAACTTGTGATGCATCAGCAAAGGGTATAGCCGCGGTGCTGACACACATATTTCCTAATGGGGTGGAAAAGCCAGTAGCCTTTGCATCTCGAGTATTGTCACGGGCTGAAAGTAATTATTCAGTAATTCAGAAAGAAGCGTTAGCTGTGTACTGGGGGGTTAAGAAGTTTGCTCAGTACCTGATGGGAACACACTTTGTTTTGGAGTCTGACCATAAACCACTGTTAGCTTTATTTGGGGAAAGTAAGGGCATTCCGGTCATGGCAGCAAGGCTTTGTTTCTGTCAGGGTTTAACTATACACTTAGGTAGAAGGCAAAGGCAGGCTGGTGAGGAAGAAGGGAACTTTCAACCATCGGTAATTCATATATAATTAGCATGGAACTCAGTGAAGGAAAGGAGAAGTGTGGAAAGGCTGGCCAGGATGCACAAAGTGGTGAATGGAGAGGAAGGCTGGGGTAAGTTAGGCTGCTGCCTATTTAAATCAGGGTATAAAGGAAGAGGGAACTGTGATAGGAAGAATACTCAGATGAGGAGTACCACAGAGTGGAGTAGGTAGTCTGTGCTTAAATGATTGGTGAGGGAGTTGAATTAACTTTTAAAGGGGTTGGTGATTGTGAGTGGGATTCAAGAGTTTAGGGGGGGGGGGGGTTAGGAAGATGACTGAGAGCAGTTGCCTAGCTGTAAGCAAATTTATAATAACAATTATTATTGGACTATGTGGATTATCGTGCCTGAAACTAAATCTTTTAAACATGTTAAGACTTTGCTATTAATAATTCAAATGTAGCAGTGGAATTAAATGCATTTATTACTGTGCAGGAAAAATATTTAATAATAACATAGTGGTTTCATTTGTAGAATTTACCGTACGCTGTCAAATTTTAGTAGGCTATGCTATTTATTTATTTATGCTAAAAATAAAAATGTCGTAGGAGATGCCATGAAATGATGATTACATATTTTGGTGATAATGAACTCATTATCAACCTTTTAATTTTTGTAGTTTATGTTCCCAGGTCAACACTTTTCCCAAGTGAGTTTCATAATGGTTTTGTTACACTCGTGCGATTTGACAAGTTTGTCTGGTCTATTAATAGTCTTTACATCACTTCACATTCTACAGTGTCGCCATTTTAAGAATACATTATCCATTGGTAAATGTGACAGATTGTACAATGATTTGTTTAGGGTGATTTTATTTGTCTTTAGCAGGCCCACAATTTTAATTCTGTCGATGTTTAAGTTCTAGGCAATTCAGGGAACACAATTATGCTGTACAGAACACATGCAACAAAATATTGTTCATTTATTAACTGTGCAACATGTAAGCTGGTACCAACAGGACATCTTGCAAATAGTATATTACAGAAAATTATTTCATTTAGAAGGTTTCGGTTCTGATGATTTGTCAAATTTCTAGTGCCTCCTTGCATTCTGGCATTGTTGTATTTAATCATAAATCTGGTCTAATTGTGTAATGTTAGTTGACAAGTTATATGCTAATGCTACCATGTAATATGCCAAATGATCAGAAATGGCTCTTGACAGGAACAAAAAAAATCACATAAAAAAACTTGAAAAGGTTTCAGTTGGACTAGACATGGATATGGAGTTAGAATAATTAGTAGAAAGTTAAAAGGGAAATATTGGCAAAAATGCGAGTATCTTAAGAAAATAGTTACACAACAGAAATATCTGGCATGAATCTCACTTGTAAAAATACATGCTGACCTGTCAGTTAACTGAACCATGTCCATTGTGGTGAGAGGTAAACTGTGTTGAAATAATTTATATTTACATAATGAACTGTTAACAACATCAACACAATATTAGTATTGTTTTGCCTAAAGCACATTTCATAGGGCACAAGATTATTGCAAATTCTACATCCGACACAATTTTTAATGCATGGATGAAGACTGAAGATTGTAAAGTTTGTATATATGGTCATTTAGGTTGAATACATGATTTGAAATGATTAGAAATTGACATTGGTTATCAAAGCATAAGCCAAACTCGAGCAAGGTGGATGTCTACTGGACAAGAGTATTTTGTATGCTAGTCTTTGAAAATAAAGTGCTTATATTTTTTGTATACAGTACGTTACATAGTGTTTGTATCAACACCACTTTAGCGATTGTTAGGATGACATGAGTAAAGGATGGAGCAGTACCTGAATAAAGAGTTGGGTAACCGACAGAACCCTGTGAATGAATAGTCTATTTAACGAACGAGAGCACTGATCTGATAGTTCTGAAAGTAGTCCCAGTTATAGCTGATTCCATGGCAACAGCAATGTACTATTCTGCTACACTTTTTATAGCTATTTGTTATACAACTGCAATTGTGATTTTTCCAATAATTAATTACTCATAAGTAATGAAAGCTGTAGAGAAAGATAAAAAGTAATAAAAAGTTTGACTTACTGGAGATTTGAACCCGTGTCTTGCAAATAGAAATCTAAAATTTTAACACTGAGCCATGACTCTTATGCAATCAGCAGTATTGCGTAAAAAGAAATGATTAAATTTTGTGGACTTCAGTAAAATTTTAACCATAACAGTTTGATAACATTTTATGATTTTTATCCTTAAATGAAAACTCGTTTATACTGTATGTTGCAATAATTCAGTAACAAGCGTAGAAGTCTTCTGACTTGCCATCTTCTTTCTTTTGTGTGCATGTAAACCCTGTAGCGTACTTTACAACACTAAGACTCGTAACAAACCGATTTTCAAAACGTAAGATCAGACAAAGGCGATACGTAACATTGTTTTGATAGGCATTTTATATAACACTTTTTTAAGCAAACAGTTAACACAGTTCGTAAAGATCTAAATTAATTTTATCCATACAACTTTTGTAGTTATTGCATAATGTTACTGATAAATTTACAATGGAAATTGTTTACACGTGTGCATCTCACTAATGGTTGAGGTACAGTGGTTATAACCATCCTTACAAACTCCAACAAGCAGTTGACCAGGTATTTTGAAGTTGGGCCACTGTCCGTTTTGTTGATGCCAACGTGGCTATCACATGAGTGAACTCGTTCGTGGGTAGACTATACCACAAACCAATAGCATCGCCAAGTAATTTTCTCTTATGTGAAACATGGTTGATTCCACCACAGAACTAACCTGGATCACCCAAGAAACTAGCACAACAGCACCATCACTCATTTAAGAGATAGAATAAGTTCTCAGAAAGTATCTCTTGTGCGCTTATGTAATTGGGTTAATTTTTTTTTACATAAAACTAGTAAACAGGCAACTTAAAAATATGTTAATATATTCTTATTCCCACTCAATTTTCACAACCTAGCTATTTATAACACTCCCCTTAAATGGCTCGAATGGATTTGTCACTGGCTGCTCGTGTAGTACAATGGTTCTTACAGGCAATTAGCTCCACCATCTCATTCTGAACTTTGCGGGATCCTGTGCAGAAATTTAGGCCCATGGGAATCAAGTAATTCTGCTGCAGGATAGAAAGTTACATTGTTCGGCACAAGGATACGCTGCTAGTTCGCTCTTACAGGGGTTACTCATTTCCAGTGCAAAGAGGAACGACATTCTTCAAGATAATTAGGCTGCCTATGAATGTGATTCCCCAACTCGTTCAGTTAGCGGCTGGAGAATATTAACATAAATTTTCCCACTGTTGTAGAAATCAAATGTGTAGACACAACTATGTATGTTATTTGGAAACCTATCAAAATGGACAATTTTTACATTTAAATTAACTCTTTGGGAATATACTATCAAATTTTATTTGAAGCTTGTGCAAAAAATTACAATAAAAACATTTAACGAAACTGCCTTAGTAGAATCTCCCAGGTATTGTACAAAATATTCTATCATGGCAAATGTGCTTTATCTACCATTTTCTGTCAGCACAAGATGTATGGTTAGTCTGCTGGTAACAATTACTACATACATTATATGCAAATACTGTATGTATAGGGAGCAACCAGACTTTCACATTCTCATAATTTGGAATGGTTAGAAGAAGAAAAGTTTATAATTTTTGCAACTTCCCCAAGCTGCCATAATGAAAAAGATTACTGCAATCAATTTGCATACACACATTCTTAACAGCAATGAAACATTTTACACTAGTGAAATATCAGTCTACTATAACAGTATATTGGTCGTAACACTAATACATAATAGCATTACGCATTAAAAGAAGGTATCTCTGTCACTTTAAGCTAATGCAAAGGACTACAATTCCAAAATTTATATTTCAAAATATCATTTTCAGACACTACTTAACTTGTCATGCAAGAAGTTACTCTAACAAAGAACAAAAAATGTGTTACTTATCAAACCATCATCTTTGAATACTTAAATTCTACGTTACTAGTCATCTGACAAGCTACTTTCAATTGGATGATTAATACATATTGTAATCTTTTCCTGTAATTCTCACAGATCACTAAAACTATTTTCATATGGTTACAAAGGACTTGTGGGTTATCATAGAAAAGGGGGGAGGGGTGATTTTAAAACACAGGTATATTAATATCTAGTTTTAATTAACATTCGGAACCAACAACTGAATAGACATTGAATAATACAGAGAGTGAAATACGAAGTCAAAAAACCTAACCTTCTATATGTGTACAAGCATTTAATCACACACACATGTGCACCCACACAAAAAATCTACAGTATAACACTGTCGTAATTGTCTTAGTTGTACAGCTCAAATATTAATTAAATGTTACACATATAAATAAATAGTGAAAATGATATACAACTATCAATGCTACAGTACATGTACCCTATAACACTGACACTACAACAACCTTGTGTCAGATGTAGATGATTAATGTTTGAACTATACAAAATAGTGTTCAGTACTGGTTGTTTACCACCTTTGTTTATCATAAATATGCTCCATGTAACAGCAGCAGTAATAAAAACAAACCAGGGCTGTTTTTTTTTTTAATTTCTCGAGCACAATTCTGATAAGCAATGCACTTCCCTACCTACTTCAGCCAATTGAGCACAGAAAGTGTCCAAGCAGGTATTATTTTACAGTACTTGCACTTGTACAACCATCCCGAGGTATCAGATTCCCTAGATACAGCATCATGTACCAACAAAATTTTACCGTACATAAATTTATGTCATACTAGTGTGCTATCTCTAAATTTGTTTGTGACGACAATTCACCACAACAATTTTGTAATGGACTTACATTGTAGTAACACTATAAAGTATAAATTGAAGCACCTTCATTAATTCCCAGACATATGAGCCTGAATAAATGGAAAGCTTGTAATATGAGTCATAGTACTATGCAGGCACAAGAAGCAGGCAGCATTACTAGAGCAACCGAATTTTTATTATAAATTAGTCCTCTAAAGAAAACCAAGTAAGCACCCTGTATTTTCCTCTGTTAGCCTATTTTTATAGTAAATTGATTTTAATTATCCTGTCATGAGTGGAATAGAGAAGGTAAGGTTGCACAATGGTAAGGCTCATAATTAGAGCCAATGAGTTTTGGTGAAATGAATTCTGCAACAATTTGTTTCAATACCTTATGCACAAATCTGTTTCTCTGCTTCATGGTCAGTAATTGGAAGTTTTTAACTTTCGGCGTCTCGGTGTCCTACTCGTAAATCACGGACGTGTAGTGTCGCAATAACATTGTTCTAGTTGGTGCAGTCAAATGAGCCACGCCTCTGCCAATAACCACGAAACAGAAGTGCAGGTGTGCACGTAAGGTATTGAAACAAGTGGTTGCAAAATTCTTTTCACCAAAAATCACTGGCTCTACTCATAATACTAGCCTTCTTTTAGAAGGTAATATTAAAACGATCCATCTTGCCAGCTACAGCGATGTCAAAAAAAGGTTCATGTAAAATGCTATTCTATCACAGCATTTCTAACTCTTCGCACTTCGATCAACATATTTCCATTCCGAACAGCAGGAACATATTCTTGTACATCATCTTCTGCACCATCGTACTCTTCATCATCACCTTCTGGCAGAAGGAGTTCAGCGTGTAAATATATATGTTACTAGTGATAAAACCGATGAAATACCACATGACTCTAAGAAAACAATACATGTTTTACCTTAAATCAATTCCGTACTCATCAACACCCACTGGACCGTACTTTCAGGCATTCGGTAAGTTTTTATGAATTTCATATACAACAGAACACTGTTATAACATTCCCACTTACAAGATTTTCCTGGGCGTAAGGCTGGCATTGTTTGGTCCTCAAACCTAATTAATAATAGGAAATTACCCTGTTATAATGTTTTCCCATTTATAATGTCAATATTTTTATGGTCCTTTCAGAAACGTTATAACAGGGTTCCACTGATTCTGAAGAACCTAGGTTGCATTAATAGTCTACTTGGACCCAATTTAAATTTTCATGGTCATTGTTATTACTCCGACAATAATTAAACAGTTATCCCGGTTAATAACCTACCCCATTAAATATCAATCAGATAAAAATAACACCTGTTGTAATGAAAAACAGTATTGGACAGGAGGTGTTTTATATAGCATAAAATTATATGCCCTCAAATAAATGTTGCAGAAAAATTTGTTCCTCGTCTCAAAAGAGTTTCTTTTTCAACTATAGTTTTGTGGGTAACATCACTATGCAGGGTAACTATTCAAATGTGGTGAGTCTTATATATATATATATATATATATATATATATAAATTACATTAAGTGAAGCATGTAAAGTAGACATTCTTATAATCACACATATAGACCCCAATTTCTGCAATGCTTTCCTAAAAAGAAATAACATAAACATAACATTTTTTACGACAAGAGCAAGGTGAGGAGGCAGCCATGACCTTTGCTTATGAACGATCCCCAGCATTCGTATGGAGTGACCTCGAGAAACCAGAAAACTGAGGTTGAGATAGTAGGACCACGGATAGAACCCACTTTTAAGTTTTTTTTTTCTCACTAACATAGAGAAAAGTAAGCTAATTTGTTATGCTGGTAACTTTTTTCTCTTCAGATTTGGTTCCTCTTACATTTTTCATGAATATGGTAAACCAAATTCAAACTTGGCAACTTGTTTAATAAAGTTTTATTGTATTATGTTTTTCAAACGATTTGAAATGATAAATTAATTTATCTTATCCCCATATACCGTATCAACACGAATACCCTACCAGCACACAGACAGCCTGAGGACATCCGTAGGATGTGGGAACTGTCGTCCGCAGGACGTCCTAGGGAAGTTCATTTCAAGTCCTTTTTATGTACGAAAAGTTCATGGAAAAGTACTACCTACGGACATCCCTAGGATGTCTGGCATATGCATCCTCAGGACATCCCTAGGAGCTCCCTGGGACCTGTATTAAACACATCCTCGGGACATCCCTAGGAGCTCCCTGGGATCTGTATTAAACACATCCTCAGGACATCCCTAGGAGCTCCCTGGGACCTGTATTTTACACATCCTCGGGACATCCCTAGGAGCTCCCTGGGACCTGTATTAAACACATCCTCGGGACATCCCTAGGAGCTCCCTGGGATCTGTATTTTACACATCCCCATGACATCCCTAGGAGCTCCCTGGGATCTA
The DNA here is from genome assembly GCA_003012365.1 of Medauroidea extradentata. Taxonomy (NCBI): domain Eukaryota; kingdom Metazoa; phylum Arthropoda; class Insecta; order Phasmatodea; family Phasmatidae; genus Medauroidea; species Medauroidea extradentata. Next base: position 8,774 of record PNEQ01053452.1, read on the forward strand.
TATTTTACACATCCTCAGGACATCCCTGGGAGCTCCCTGGGATCTGAATTTTACACATCCTCAGGACATCCCTAGGAGCTCCCTGGGATCTGTATTTTACACATCCTCAGGGCATCCCTAGGAGCTACCTGGGATTTGTATTTTTCACTTCCTCGGGACATCCCTAGGAGCTTCCTTAAATTTTTAATATTCACCTCGTACAAATTTCCTGTAGATATGGTCAATTTCCCTGCACAAAAGCTCCAAGTCTACATATCGGTACCAATTAATAGATACCCATTAGAGCAAGGAAAATAAACTAGTATAAATGGTGTAGGTCACTTATGAAAACTAATACATAATTAAATAGTCATTTCTTAATTCATAGTTCTGGTATAGTTGCAGTTTGAATTTACATTTATAGTGTGCTAATATAATTGTATATAACAGTGAAACTAATAAGGAGAAATAGATTCATAAACTTGCAAACTTGAAAGGGCTGGGTATCCAATTCTAATCAGTGCAGAATTTCTAATTACTTAAAAGATTTGAAGACACAAAAGTAGTGTGTCTGTATAAATCACAAATTCTTGTTAAAAGATGAAAATTTGATAGCTGCTTCATAAATGCCATTAAAATCTTTAGAAATTATGCTATTCATTTGTCACACATCACATTTAGAACTCTGAAAATGTACATAAAGTAACCCCTGTGCTTGTTTACAGAGATTTTAGCCAAAATTGCTCTCAGATACCCCCCATTCAGTGTAAGATTATGACAACCAATAATAACATTTTCTCAATAAACAAAATTATTACAATTCATTAATTACATATCTGTTACGAAACTGTTACACTTTGGTTGAATAGCAATTATTGTTTTTTATATTGTTATAAGATGTTTATCATAAGTTTTGTACACTTCGAAAATTGGATAAAAATCTAGAAAAATTATATTTGGTAGTTCTGTATGTTTAAATTCAGACATTGTCTTCAGTTACTTGTTTTTTTAACACTATCCCTACAGTTAAAAAACAAAAAATAATAAAGATTAATCCAAATTTATGAACTACTAATACGTACACATAAACTTAAGTTTATATGTATATACTGCTATTTTGGACTGCAGTTATCTAGAAAAATACCAACCAGAATTAAGAAACACTACTCTCGAAACATGTGTTAGACCTTGTACTAGCTACCCACGAATAAAATTATATGGTCGCTTTAAGTCGCATAGCAAAATACTTTAACGTAAAGCTCTGCACGCCTGTTGAGTGGTTTGTACTGAGAGGCGATGCGGCCGTACATATGCCAACCAGCAGCACGCACAGATTTATCAACTGTGTGACTCACTCACAGTGATGCAACTTATTTAGGACTACCCCTCAAACGGGACACACAAGAATTGTGAAGTTGGACTGGATGACCTTGATTTTGATGTAAAGTAATGTAACATAAATAACAGAAGTACTTGTGGTTCTGTAATTTATGTTACATTATTAGCCTAGCGGCCTATTTTCCACCATTTGATGTAAAGTAAATGTGACTCAGGATAATTTACAATTAATGCATCTGTTTAATAACATAACCATTCCCATCTCTAGTTTTAATGTGTTATTGAGTATAAAAAAATAAGTTTCTTTTAAGTAACACACACATACCTGCCAACCTGAAGAATTAAAAAATAGTAAAATTTTTAAAAGGATTTTAATTGTGTGTAAACAAGTCGCGGCATTTCACATGTGGTATAGGTATGTGTAACTGCCATCGAACTGTACCATTTTAGTTATTTTACTCCTACAATAAAAAATTACACTATCTACATATTACATCAATGCAGTGTTGTTCGCAATAGCGTATATTCAGAACGCAGCTTAATTAATTCACCACAAATTATAGAGTAAACAAAAATGTTGTGTACTATGCACATGTTGCGTTCATCGCAAATATGTTATTATATAGCTTCCCTATCATAAAGCAAACAAACTTACATGGCATTTACTATGTGTATTTTACTGTACAGTAAAATCTCATTACAATGAACACGAAAAAAACTAAAAAATTATGTTCTTTATACTAAAACTTCTTTAAACTGAACACATTTTACAATACTTTAATTTCAGAAGGGTATTTTAATTTATACTTTAAAATGAGAAATTATTTATTCTGAAGTTCTTTGTAATGAAATTTCACTGTAATATGTTGTACTAACATAAATACTACTCATTAGTTTACTTATCTACAAGAAATCAGCACAAAACTAGATGTTAATATTTTGATTTCTACAAGTTTACACACAGAAAACAATTTTAATATTTATAGGCACTATAAGATTTCTGGTGTCACAGTTCACCAGTTCTCTTTCACACTTTCGTAAATCCACAAATGACTGTTTTAGAGAGCAAATTAGCCAATTCATTACACTTTGCTCTTTTAACAATTACTTTCTGACCCTGCAAATACTGTGAAATTGAGAGATAAAATGTGCAATTTCGATGATGGTACAGATTTGAGAGTATTTCCTCTTTTCTGCAATATTAACACATTGCCTGCAATTTTCAGACAGTTGTAAACGTATGCATAGTTCGGCGACTGTACAAAAACGTCTTTGTAAAAACTGGGGTTACATTTTCAAGATTTGAAAGTACTTGTATTTCTAGGTTTTATGAATACTAAATAAATAACAGTCGATACAGTAAGCACCCGCACTGAAATTCATATCCACGATAGCAAAATGCTAAATTAGCACGACTAAAAATATGGTTACGAAAAAATGCTTCTAGGTTCACTGACACGTCATTGAACTTGCAGGAAAAGAACTAACTTAACGGTAATTTATTTTCCCTTGCTGAATTTTCTGCGAGCTCTTGAGCACATAAGACAAAATCTGACTAAACTGTCAATTTGCAAGACATATTAGTTTAAAACAGTCTAACGAATTGTGTTCGCACAAAGTCCATAGATGAATTTAGCCGGGCAATAACAGACTATCGATCGGGTACGTTTGGCAAAGTTAGGGTAATGTTCGTGTGGTACGATACTCTGTAGTGAAATATAGGCAAATGGCTATAAATTAAGTACGATTGTTCCCGAAATTACAGTATTATCAGCCTCCTGCATAATTTACCTACAGTACATCAGTTGAGTACGATCTACAAATCACATGTATGATACAGAATAGCGTGATTATGGTACAATTATTCTCATTATGAAATAATAAAGCGGGAATATAATGGGAAAGCTGGGAGTTCAAACAAGAATTAACATAATACCAGAAATCGTACAAATATACCAGGTAGTCGTACAATAAGGCATAAAATTGTACATTGTGTCATGCCGACATGTGCTTACAAATGACCTCTCCTACAAAAGTAGAAGATAGTGTAGCATAGTGCAAACTATACCAACATGGCGGCTATAAATCATCCACAGCGAGTGTACCAATAGATGGCAGTATGTTTAAATGTGTTAAAACTCATTCTTGTTTTGTTGTCAGATAATTCCTAATTTTAAATGTGTAGTTATTTGTTACCTTTATTATTTACTCTGTGTATTACCACTTCTAGTGCCTGTATCACTTTGCTATGTTGTATATAATATGCCATGATTTAGTGTAACCATAACTGATACTTGTAAACAGTGACTGATATAACGTTCCAAAGTACCATCGCCAGAGATCCCCTCTCCGCCATCCTCGGTGGGAACTTATCCTCTCTCAGTGATGATTCCTTAGTTTCATTTTAGTTTCTCTATTCCTAGTTCCTCTGGGGTCTTGCTCCTTTCTGGGCAGTGGCCCAGCCTGTTACCTCCACGGGTTTTACTCCTGCCAGGGCAGCAGCTCAACCCCACATGCCCTCCTCCATCATCCCATTTCCAACGACGGACACGTCTATTGTACGAGAGAATTGTACAAGTTGGCAGGTATGCACTCAATAACTTAGAAATAGATGTTCAAGGTTTACTTTTTTTACCGACAGTAAATGTAACTGAACAAGCCATGAACAAATTCAGCTCCAAAATGAAGATACTAAAAGTTGTATCTAGTTCAAAAGTTATTTACAGATGTTACAAAGACTACTCAATATGTGTCTTGAAATTGAAAATGTTGGCTAGCCACACTTGTCAATATCTGTGTGTTTGTATAAAGCCGGATTCACACGTCTACAGATCGTCCAGAACAGACAGTACAGATGACCGTTCATGCGTATACAGATCTTCGGTGTACTGGTACCCAAGATTCAAGTAGTTATTTATAGTGTGTTTGTGTTTACATGTGAAGTTGCTTTTGTGGGCGTGGCATTTTATGGAATTTTTTAACTTTTAGCACGATAGAGCTTTATGCAGCTATCAACTAAATCATCTTGCGTGATAATTACATAAATCGTCATCTAATACGACATAATTCTGTGGTAATTATAGGAGTAGTGCAAATGAGAAGTGACAAGTGTTTTACCGACTTCACTATGCTTGTGTGTCTTATAAAATAAACGTGACAGAGACGGGAATCAATATTTTCGATACGTTTCTTTGTGTTTAAAAGCAAATAAATATCTTCCGAAAAGAAGACACTCAAAGCAAAATTTCTAGTATGTAGGCAAACTGAAGAAGCCTACATACGAAAGTTTGCACCTACAGTTTTATATCAGGTAAGTCATTTACTTTTTTTTTCTTTTAGTTAGGTATTGGACTGTTGCGAAATGATTAGGTTTGTGAGTTCAATTATGTTATTGTTTCAAAAACAACTATAGTAAGTTAAAGGATCAGGTACAGCAATGGGTAGCAGGATGGGTGAAGGATAAATGGAGAAGGCAAGGGCAGGCTGGTGAGGATGAAAGGAACATTTGGCTATCAGTGATGAAGGAACAGGAGTGTAACTCATTGTTATAAAGCAGAGGAGTGGTAAAGATGGTCAGGATGCACAGAGTGGTAAACTGAGAGGGAGGTTAGGATATGTTAGGCTGCCTATTAACTAAGGTAGATTAGGAGAATAGGGAATAATAGTGAAAAGGTTCAGAGAAGAACAGAGCGGGTATTAGTCTATGCTTAGGTTGGTGAGGGAGGGGAATTTGCTGTAGGAGGAGCAAGCGAGGGTTGTTAGAATGTAAAGGAGGGGATTGGTAGGTGGTTTGATGTGTTCACAGCTTTTGTCAGTTAAAAAACCTTATTATTTTTGTAACACATCCAAAACAATGTGTATTGTTTTACAAAGATAATTTGTTACTGTTTCAGGAAAACCACTGTCAGAGTATTTCCCTTACCCTTATGGCGTACCATTTGGTTTACAAGACAACAAGAAGTATTATTTCTTCATAGAGGTATAAGAGGATGGTAACCAGAGACTCTTCAGTTGTGCTACCGCAGTCAACAACTAGTCCTGAACTGTAGCTTCCTGAAGATGGTGTGTCACCAGTTGTCGTGGAATTGTTGGTGTATGTGGTAGACATGGTTGTGTGCAAAGTTCTCAGACTGATTCTATGAAGTTATACAACATTAGTTACGTGAGTGGAATATGGTGAAGATGGCTGTGTTTCCTACCACTGCATTATAATTTATCATCGAAGTGCAGCACATAAGTAAGCCTGTACTTAGTTTAGCTTACTTTAGTTCCAATGTATTTTTTTTTTTATTTTGCATCAAGATACAAGTCAAGTTTTGTGTTAATTGAATGAGTGCATTTGGAAGGGTGGATTTTCCCAACTTGTTACAAGAATACAAAATTCAATAGTTAATTCTTGGAAAAAATATATAAGTTACTAGATTTTGTCTTCATTACCTACCAGTTGTCACTACTGAGTAAATATATTTGACACATCTAAATATATTGTGTTGCTGGTTTTATAGCTATATTTGAACATATGAGTCACTATGTGGTAAAATAAACATAAAATTATTAAGAACTGCTCATCTACTTTGTCATAAACATTTTCAGCGTGTTTTTGTATATTATGATATGGGCTACTGATTTTAATATGCCTGAACTGTACTTTTACAATTGTTTTTCAATAAATGCTTTAAAATTTATCTCCCTCGATTGTGAAATTAATGTATTATTTTTTTGAGACAAAAACAATCAGAGATTATTGTTCATCCAAGTAGGCCCATGTTGTGGAGCCGAGAGACACTGAACCACTGTTTTCAAGACAAGAGCTGTAACTCCAATGTTGTTTTTCATTTTGTGTTAAGGAAAAATGTCAGTAAGTTACTGTTGTTGATATGTGTGTGTCTTCTTCTATAATATACAGTAAATAGGTAACCTAATTCTGTATAGGTATTGTGTGCTGTTTTTCTAAGACAAACTTTCTCATCTGGTTTGCACCAATCCAAAATGTCAGAAATGTGAATTCCTCTGACACTATAAGATCTTAGAATTTTAACACTGTTCATCCCATTACACTGCAATTTATGTTATCAAGAGTTTTGTAAAAAAAAAAAAACTGGGTTTGAGTAAAGTTTCTGATGTGATTGTTACTGAAAACTGCCTCATCACAGTTACGATACATGAATAGTAAAGAATGCAAAAAAAAAATTAATTAAAATTTGTGTGTCTGAACTTGGGGTGCTTACTGTATCCTTAGGAAATGTGCAACTGGCGTACACTTTGTGTAGGTGGGCAAAAGTAAATAATTGCAGTGTTCCAATGAAAGCAGTATCCAAAAAAACTTAAATATGCACATTCAGCTATCTAACAAGCATCATTGCCAAGTGTGTAGCGCAGCAGTCAACAGTCAGACCAAGATTTATTTGGCATATGTATTCTTGCTCACATGTGACACTTGTGCTACTATGTTACGAAATAGGTTCTGTTATCCTTCAGTTTGAATTACAATGTAAACTGTTTATTGGCTGTGTGCGCATGTTGATTAAAATTAATTTAACTCATTTTCCAACCATTCAGTTCAATAATCCTAACACGTAAATTAATGCCTACAAATTAAAAATAAATAAAATACTGATGAAATCATTAATTTCATTTATGCATTTAGTGGTCCACCATAACATTCTTCTCATATAAATGTTGTTTCCTAGTTGACGCTCACTGGAACACATACAGTACCTAGTATTACTGCACACACCTTGCGAGTACAGCTGTCTATGTGGTGAGTGTAGGTATGTTAATTTTTTCCGTTTGTGACTGTCACAAAATAACAGGTAAATGCAATACTGCTGCAACGGAAAATTGAAAACTTGAGATCAATGTTTGGCTAATTTTTTTAACGATTACAATTTGTTGCAGATTTCAGAGTTTTCAACTTTGTACCTTACGTACACGTAGTTGAAAAGTTATATAAGAACTTATATTTTTGCAGCTTTGTAGAGAATTGTAGTGTGTGGGGAGGAAAACTGAGTAGGGTAAACAGTCTATTCTTTGGAAGTATATGATATATTGGATTTGACTGGTTGAGTTGGTAACAGTGAACAGACAATATATGTACCTATGGTTGTGCTGCAAAGTGGGCACTGAACTGTGAGATAAAGGAAAAATTGTACTGTAAAAAGGGTGAATAGAAACAATTTCAGAGCAAAATGTTAGGTCATGAAGAGAACTTAAAATGTAGCAAAATTTTATTCAAGAAAAATGTGTAAGCTAGGAACTTGTTTTTAATTTTGTTCCTATCCACCCAGTTTTACAGTACTGCATTATGGTACAGTCAATGCTTGAATATGTGGCAGCAGAGTGTGATCTGTACATGGAAGTGTGGGTGCAAAGAAGCTCGGCAAAATATTGAATGGTATGTGGCAAAGTACGCAGGGGCAGGGTAGAGAAGAAGAAGAAGGTAACTATACACTACCTGTAATGATGAAGGAACTGGAATGGAGCGCATTGAGAACTAAAAAACAGTTGAGGATGTAAACAGTTAGCAGATTTGTTAAAGGATCTGGTTCAGGCAGTTGATGAGGAGAAACAAAGTTCCCCGTGGAATCTTGTTGAGAAAAGTGTCATTTCTGCTGGATGACAAGTGGGTAGTTGACTGGATTGAGGATTTTCTCAGGGGGCCCTTTGCTACCTACCTCGATTGTAGATACAATAAGACTGTTTTCAGGTGACTGTGTACTATATACAGAGGTAGGCAGTGGAAACAACTTGCAGGAGGATATTGATAGGTTGTGGTCTTGGAGAACAGTATGAAGGTTAATGTGTGTAAAACCAAGTTGGTGAGGTTTACTAGGAAGATAATGGTGAGTAGACAGATATATAGATGGGATGGGTAGAGGTAGCTACAGAATATTCAGTATCTAGCGGCGGTTGTACAGGCTGATATAAGGTGGACAGAGTGGTTAAGAAGGGCTTTAGGACTGCTCGGGAAGGAGTTAAGAGGGGTTAGTGATGAGGTGATGTGAAAGACATACTGCATGATAATCCGTCCAGTATTGGAATATGCTGCCACGGAGTACGTAGAGGTACAGTAGCTATAGAAGGGCAGTGAGGTGGGTGATGAATAAATGGAAGAGGCAGGGTCAGTCTAGTGAGATGGAAAGGAACTTTAGGCCTAGGGTGATGAACGGGGAGGGAAGATGGGGCAGTTTGGCCTGCAAACTAAGGGAAAATATAGCATAAGTAGAAAATGCAGAGGGTGTGAAGAACGGAGAGGGGTTGACAGTCAATGCTGGTGGGGGAGTGGAATGCACTGCGGGAAGAGTTTGTGGCTGTTAAGGAGGTTGGAAGATTTAGGAGGGGACTGGAGGATTGGTGCTGTGAGGATGGGGAGTAGTCTCATCACCACCGGGCTTCAGTCCAATTGCGAGTGTAAAATGTATTATGATAATAATTATTATGAATGGAGAGGGATGGATAGGGTTAATTGTCACCTGACAAAGAGAGGGTACAGGGAGAAGTGAAACAACAGTGAGAAGATTGAAAGGGTGTGGAAGAGAACATAGCAGGGTAGGCTTATACAGCACAGTATACTGTAGTTTATTACATCCATCAGATCTTTTTGTGTACATCTTTGAACGAAGATATTGGTTTGTTATTTATTTAGTTTTATTAGCCTCCTCGTATTTCCGGTGCATACCAGAATTTATGATTGAAAAGGGCAGGAAATATTAGAAATAGTATTTTAGAGGGGAAGGTAAAAGTA
>PNEQ01053453.1:0-13058 GCA_003012365.1 Medauroidea extradentata
ATTCTCAACCTGGAGAAAAAGTTATTACACACAACACACACACACACAAACAAAATTGCAGCCCATTAAGAATACTATTAATTATAAATTATGTTCCAAGATAAAAACAGAAGAAAGAAAATAGAAAAACTAAAAGATGAACAAAGAAAAGAAGCCTTTACAGCAGAAAAGAAGTGAAAGCTGTAAAGGGGCAGTTTAATGTCATACCCAGGACAGATTCACTGACTTTCTGCTACCTCAGCACAATTTTCCCTGACTCACGGGGTTCCAAAACATATTTCCCTGACTTTCCCTGACCAATTTTCTTTTCCCTGACTTTCAATGACTTTCTCTGACTTTCCAGGTCTGTGGGAACCCTGACCAGTCTCTCTCCACAGGCGTAGCACCTTCCTCTAGCACTTCCAATAGCGAACTCTCCTCAAATGTGCCGATTCTGTGGTTGTATACTAGCCCAGACAGTCGGGTGTTCCCCGCATTACAGGGATCTAAAATTAGATATTTCATCATGTTTCGGATGTGCTTGTAGTCACGTCGGCCACCCTCGAAGGGTTAAGACGCAGTTGGGACAGGTATCTATGACGTAGTTTCGGCGGGTTTCCCACTATGAGCCACCCGGGCTTTGAGTCATCGGCCAGCCCTCAAGGTGTTACGAAACAGCCGCCGACCACTGGCCTCCAGGTACATGGCATGCAACAGTATGAATCTTAATTATTTACAAAGCAACAAAGTCGGAGGAATATTCAAATACAACAATTTTCACTTATGGCAATTCATTTTCCACTTTTAAAATGCTGTTGTGATGTTATGGAAAGAAAAGCTCTCGATACCAGAATTAAAAGCATTTAATAAGTTGCCTAAAAACATACGTGTAATGACTGGTCACTGCACCATCACTCTTTGAATCCCAAAAACATACTGTAATAAGCACCTGTTGTTTTTGAGAAACTTTATTCAATGATTCGTCGAAACAAACTACAACTCCCCTCTAGCAATTAACTCCTTTCAACCATGAAATACGACGCCAAGACCAAATGTGATATAAAAACCTATCTTATCTCGCTGTAAAAGTTTCTTTGCTGTGACACTAATCTGGAAACATTGTTGTTTCACATGGTACAGATTTGAAAAAAGCATCTAGGCCTACCTTCACAGTTTTAACTCCCAGCCTACATAGGGTTTTCTGCCTTCAGTGTGGCTCATAACGTAACGCCGGCCGTGTCGCTTAAAGAAAATTTAGCATTGCACGAATTACACCTTTGCAGAGTTATCTCCAGGATCATCGCGATTCATTTAGTAGTAGTAGGATCGGTTAACCAATACAATCTGTTTCTGCCTGTCAATACTGTTTTCTCTAAATTAATTACGTTATGGAAATAACACTCATTCAACATACATTTCCAGATATTTTTAATGCACTTAATCATTTTCATAAACACACATGAGATCATGTTATGCTGTAACTTTCCAACACACCTTTGTCACTGCACGAACCAAAAAGTTCAAGCGTGTTCGTCCATTACACGGTACGGTAGATAAAATACAATTTAAATTTAAATCCACAGACTTCAGACATGATCAGAATATATTAATATACTCGCACGAACTATTGCAAAAATATTCGCGCCACGCCAAGTAAACAAATAAACAATGGACAACGAGTAACGAACGTGTCAGCATGCCGCATGGTAAGAACAAAAGCGAACTGAGAATCCTATGTTGCCAAGTCCACGCCGTCAATTTCTACTACAAACTCTTGGGGAAAACAGCACAACCGTTTAAAACCCACATTACTAAACAAAAATTCATTAATATGTACGGCATTTTGAAAACAGTATGCTAGAAACACCATGAAAGAGTAATTTTTTACTACTGTGGAAACTTGAAAACATACAACACAATGTCAGGGAAACCATTGGTCTGGCAACACTGGTGGGAACCACTGAAAATAATCGTATTTGAGACGAAAACCTGGTACCGCGCGTCAAATCCACTGTTCCACACAACTACAATATCGGTACAAAAATATATTATGGAACTAGAAAATTGGTATACGTACCAATAAAATGGTACATTGCGTTCGCGGAAATGTCCATTTACCAAATTTTGAAATTCCAGTTTTTTTACAGAATTTCCTGACTTCTCCACACATCTTAAATTCCATGACTTTTCCAGGTTCTCCCGGTCTCTCGCCACCCTGAAGTTACTACACCCAGCATCACTTTTAGGTCTCTGAGGACAAGTCCTGAGTTCCGCCATCTTGAGGACTGGGAAGGGGGTAGTCAAGGAGGGGAAGAGTTTGTCTGTTGTAGAAGCTGGTCTCGGCCATTTTTGCTTGGTAGCCGGTTGGAAAGCAGACATGCTGTATTTGGGTGGTGCACGAGGAAGAATGTTCTGCCTCAGGAAGAGGTTGGGAGCGAGGGACACATCCTCATAGGCCAGAAAGTGATGAGTTTTCTGAATATAAGCTGAGCTGATGCAGTTATAATTGGAGCACATGCTGAGTTTTTTATTTAGTTACCGCTACATGAAAACGCATGTAAAAGTAAATAAGAAAAGAGACAAAGGCAATTAATCATCGGCTAAGCTACAGCGTGTAGTCTTTCCTTCAGTAGAACGCCCCAGCGATCGCACGAAAATAACCCCAAATGCTCTACCTCTGGCTATGCTGCAGCTGATAGTACCACCACACTATATCAATTAGTTACAAAGTAATGAGTGTCCGCACAAACACCGATTTTACAGAAAATACTGGACTGGTGAATGGCCTTAAGCTTTAAACGAAAAAAAATTACAGGCAACAATACAGTTAACCAAGTGCCTTTTAATTTTTTAATTAAATAATTTTATAAAGGCATTAATGTATTGAAATATATTTCACGAACTAGGTTGTTAACTTAAATATGGATTTTTAACATAATACATTTATTTTTACTGTTCTGAAATTAGGGACCAAGACAATTTTTGGAGTTCCTAAATCCAGTATGTATATAGTATTTTACTTAAAAACAGTGGTTATTAAAATACTCTTGTTCAGATTCCTAAGTAAAGTGTTCTTGCAGTTATAAAAACATACTGCACCACACATATAGAAATTAGTGAACTGAAATGCTAACCTTGTCATGACGCTGCCCAAGAATTATGATGGTTTTTAATAGCAGTTGTGATGTTAAGTAAAATAATTTTTTTAGTGGATTTAATTACTTGCTAATTTCTCTAGACTGTCCGTATTCTGCCTTCCCAGTCTATCGAGACATAGCAATTCTGTCATCTCAGTGCTGAGTCATGGAATTGCAGCTTAATACGTAATTTAATTTAAAATGTGCATTACATATGAAGAACTCTACGCTGTATAGACTCTGGCAGTCTCCTAAGGCGCCGCCGAGTGCAGGCAGTCACAGGTGTACTTATAATTAGTTGGAATGTGAAGCACTTAAGGGACATAAGGGGGCGAAAGGTATACAGTAGAACCTCGATTTTACATTCCCCTGAATTACATTGTCCTCTTAGCACTAGTTTTGCTCCCATCATTGTTCCTGTGTTAATAATGTGATATTTCCCTGTCATTTACACATCAGTTTACAATGGCTTCCCTTCATTGACACTTTATTTCCATGAAGCTGATTTTTGTCTGCTGTATTGTTTCATATTGAAAATAAATTAATGGAACATTGAAATTGAAAAATCATAGATTTTTCCATTTTGATGCTCTATTAATCACCACTGCTTAGTTCTGGTATCTAGTACAGTTAATGTATTGTAGATAAAAGTTGAGCTGTGGTGATAAGTATGTTATTCTTAGTTGAAAGTTATATACGTAGTAAGGAGCCTGCATATAGTGGTGTGATAGAAGGGAATCATAATGCATTGCTACAGAGTCAACTTTAGGATAAATTTATGCAATGTTGTCATTAGAAACTTTTAACTGCAATACAATCAGTACCAGCAAAGTAAACTACATTAAAATAGTCTTATGGAGGAAATACAGCTTAACATTGTAACATATGAGCATTAACCTCCCCCCTCCCCATACACAATGATTAGAAGCTGAAATTACTTGTTCAGTCACTAAAAATGTAATTTATGTTTTTTGTTAAAGTCTAACATACAGTATGTTATGGAAATATGTATTAACTGATATCAATCTTACGAGTTGCTGATGAATCCACAATGTGCATCACTTCCCACCATTTACATGTTCCCCTCATCAACAATCTTTTTGTTTGTACCTAGAAAAGTGTAAAATATGGGTGCTACTGTATATTGGGTGGACATAATTTTCTAGAGGCCATTACATTCCTATCTGTGCCACAATATAGGCCAATCTTATAGCATATGTTTTACAATGTAGGCTATCTTAGTCAAGTAACGATTTAAGCTATTTAATGACTAGTTATTCAGTTTTCAGTTTTTATTGGCACTTTATACAACGGGCGTTAGGACATATGATCACAGTTCGTTCTGGAGAGTTCGAGAACCTCCCTATTGGAGTGATTAAACTATACTCTTCGTAAGGTTAGGAGAATATGCATTTCCCAGAAGTTTTCCAAAAAGATACGTATAATCAGTTTCTGAATTAGATGAGAGAGGCAGGATGATGATTCTGCTCAGATAAATCCTTTAATTCCTCAGTCGTAACCATGTAAATTTTGTAGTATTGTGCAACAGTTATCCATGGACCTTACCTTTGTAAAAAGTTATGTTGCCGAGGTTACATTGCCGCAAAGTTGCCCTGGCGACGTTGCAGCGAAGTTGCCCTGGCGATGTTGCAGCAAAGTTGCCCTGGCGACGTTGCAGCGAAGTTGCCCTGGCGACGTTGCAGCGAAGTTGCCCTGGCGACGTTGCAGCGAAGTTGCCCTGGCGACGTTGCTGCAAAGTTGCCCTGGCGATGTTGCAGCAATGTTGCCCTGGTAACGTTGCCAGAATGTTTATTTCAAGTTACACTGCAATGTTGAAGTTGCTCCAAGTATTAAAATATAACGTTGCAGCAACATTTCATAATCAACGTTTCACAAAGAGGACATTTGGACGTTGCAGTAACGTTGTATCAACGTAACTTCAACATTGTGGCAACGTTGAAATTTTTAATGGTAATGTTGTGACAACGTTGCCACAACGTTGCTGTGTTATGTGGGTATTGATACAAAATGTACTAACATCGCACAATATATTCGCTATACGACATAACTGAAACAATATTTCGGGGTAAACGTAAACGGAATTCAACTTATTTTTACTAGCGACTGCTTGCCTGTGTGTTAAAATGTGATGTGCGCATGCGCGAAGCTTGTGGCAACAGTGTACAAGGCTGATCCCGCGACTATTTCTAGTCCGGCATTAGTTGGCGTTTATGAATAAGGTAACACTTGGTCCGGACTAAGTCAGGACCACGGCCGTAGAAGAACAGGTCTGGACACTCGCCTATCTAACAATGTATTTTGCTTGACCCCCTTGTTGTTTGGCTGTAGTTCGTCAAGTTACCGAGAATGCCGTACTTTTTGGCGCTGTTTTCCGGGCGGTCGGACTCAAACTCCGTCCAATTTTTTTCCATTGTTAAATTTATAATGTAAATAAAGGTTGCTGGAGCCTTTTCTTAAATTAGTGAGCGAAGAAATTATTCATAACTTGATTAAAAATACGTTCTGATAAATTGTTTATCGTAGCGGAAAGGAAGTGGGCGGAGTTTAGTCCGACCGCCGTAACATCAGCGCCAATAAAAGACAATATTCTCGGTAACTTGGTGAACTACAGCCAAACAACAAAGGGGTCAAATATCCAGGCGAGTGTCCAGACCTGTTCTTCTACGACCATGGTCAGGACCAACCCTGGACTAACTGGCACAAGATGATCTCAGGATCATCTCGGAACTATCTCACGGCTATGAATAAGGCCCAATATAAATAAAGTTAGCATTAACTTATAGTTAAATGCTACAATAATTCATCAAGTAACATTGTAGTATCTTTATATTAACAAACTTATTCTATTTTTATTTTTACAGTTTTCATGCGAATTAAATAATTCTGTACCTCCTGTATACTATAAAAACATTTATTTTCAAATATTGGCCTGGACTTGTCCAATGTCTTTGTACCATTAGGCGTATTTTAGCGGTTGAATTGGTTACAAGCTGTTAGCAAGTGTTTGCCGAAACTGTTTGCATTTACAAGAAATCGCTAAAATGCAATATTCAGTGAATATAAATGGCTACCACCACGGAGTTACGAAATTGTGTATTTGCTACTGTTTTATCAGGAATAGAACTGGACTGTATAGAGGAAAAGACTTCTTCACGAATACGTTTTTTTTAAATAGACTGCTTTCACTATTTTTTTATATGTACAACATAATAAATTGTAGAAATAAGTTGAATTATGCACCTGCATATAGTGAAAAATTAAAATTGCATCATTTTATTTTAAAATAACATAAGTTTCGTTGATATTTCACATAAATACAGTTTGTTTTGATTTCAGATTTGTACGAAACAAAACAGGAAATAAAAGTAAAGGTAAACATCCTGTGAACAAACTCTGCAACCGTCCGCCTGCATCGGTTGCCAGAAACATGCAAACACCCTCAGCCTGGTTGTAGCATTTTTGCAAACACCCTAGTTAACAGAAGCGCTAAAATGATTTGTTCACAGGTACCGCTACCAATTCAAGTAAGGAAAGATATTATTCAACCTACGGTCTTCCACCTACTGTGGGTATAGTTCCGTTACTGCTTACGAATACTGGTGGACTAATAGTGATGTCATACCTTTTAGCAGAAATGGAAGGTGGCCCAGATGGGACGAAAAAAATCAACCACGTCCCACGTGTAAAAACAATTGTTTGTAAACATTAAAAGGGTTAAGTATGTTGTCGGCAATTTTTTGTTTTGTGATTTGATTTGCGGAAGATGTTTCGATTTCACATTTGTCATTGTAGACAGAACGTTTATTTTGCAATTGGGTTTTTATTTGGTACGCTTGGTAGTGGCTTTTTAACGATAATTCTTCAGGAACAGTGTGCATCCTCCGATTTTGGAACTGTTAAAGTGCCGGCTGTGTCGGTGGTATTCAACGCAATTTCAGAAAAAAATGACTATGAGCCAAGAATTAATCTTGCAGGGAAACCCAAGAAAGCACAAAAAACACCACAGGTCCTCATAAGGCCTCGTTACTATTCGACAGAGTTGGGCATCAGAGAAAAGTTATTTGTTGGTGTTTTGAGTTCGTACAGAACTGTTACAACCTTAGGGGTGGCCATGAATAAAACCATGTCACATATTGTAAATAAGATGCTATTCTTTATTGAATCTTCTGGTCGAGAAGAACTGAATATTTCTATGCCAGGAATAGTTGCATTTACAGATACCCGCAGAATTCTTGAACCTTTTCATGTGTTGAAGTATATCACGGATAATTATCTTGATGAGTATGACTTCTATTTTCTTGTCAGAGATACTACCTATGTGAAAGCTAGAGATTTGCTAAGGTTTGTTAACAATATAAGCGTGAGTGAAGATGTGCATGCTGGAGGCGGAGATACTACGAATTCGTTATATTGTTCCTTGGGTAAGTAATGTTTAAGTGCCTAATTGATTTTGCTGTTCTACTAAGTTAATACCTCCTAACATGTTAATTGTGTAGCATAGGTCCAGTATTATTTATTTTATTTATTTATTTTTTTCAAAATCTGTTTAGTCTAAGCAAAATTTTGAATAAACTCACAGCACAAGAAAATCTTTATGCTGTATTGTGGGTGAAAACATTGACAGTAGCAAGAGCTTATTATTGAGACCATTAACATTATGGGTGAATGTTGCTATATTGCAGAAAATCCCACAATCAAAAAAGGTAGAGAGACTGGTCAGGATGTATAGGATGTTGAATGATGGGGGGGGAGGAGGGAGGTTGACCAGGGGACTGTATAGAGGGAGGAGAGACAACGGCTTGAAGCTTCAGAGGGTGTGGAGGAGGACAGAGAGGGGGAGACAGTCTATGCTTGTGAGGACTGTGAGGGATTGGAATGTTTTAGGTGAGGACGTAGTGACGAAGGGGAGTGTTGGTGGGTTCAGAATAGCATTGGAAATGCTGGGGAACTAAGAGGGAGCAGGTGACTTGCCACCGGGCGGAAGCCCATTTGCGAGTGAATTATATTATTATTATTACATGGTGACAAAAGTAAAACCACTTGCAAAAAAACAAAACTCAGAACTGTGTCTGTCAAATTCCTTGTGAATGTGGATGTAAGTCCATTGGAGAAACTGGTAGGCCTCTCACCATGCACGCCTTAAAGAACACCAAAACAATATCAAGAAAGTGAAACTGAAAAATCTAGACTAGTCCAACATGCCTGGGAAAACAGTCATAGAATATTGTGGGAATATGCTACACCAATTACACTTGAGGAAAATCCCACAAAAAGGAAAATAAAAGAAACTATTTTTATTGTCACTAATAGTAAAGTCATCAGCAAAACAAGTATTGCACTAAAAAATATGTGGATTCCTTTATTAAAAAAAGAAACAAATTTAAATAGAAATAATTAATCATTGTCGATTATATTTTTCCAAACTTTTGTTAGCAAAATAATATACCATATTCACATCTCACTGCATATAAGCCCATTACAAGCTGCGCGACCAATCAGTAGGCAGCTGCACTCTTATTGGCTGTGCTAGATGTAAGCATTTTTCTTATATAAGACCCTTGTTTTTCCAGATGTCACAGTCAGTGTGCTGGAGTACCTCAGCCAGCAAATGTGCTTAAAGACGGGAACGGATACTAGTTCCCAAAACTTCATATCTGTTGTCTTGAGAAGCCTACTATTTTCATCTGTTTTTTGTTTGTATTCACATCAATTTGTCTATCTCATTTGTGTTGTCGTGGTTCATCCATTTAGTGCCTTTTTTGCACACCCCATTTTTGTTGGTTTTATTATTTTTTTGTCTGTCTTTTGATGTCTTGTGTCGTTCCTTCTCCTGTTGACTATATTCCACTAAGGAATTAATTTTGTGTTCTTTACATCTGTTCTTGCCCTTGTGACGTCTTCTGGGATTGTCTGTATGTTTTATGTCCGTTGACTACAGCTTACTGGCTTTTCTTCCTTTGTTATTTGTTTTATTGTTGGATTTACTGCAATACGGCATACCCACTGCGAGAATCATTCAAAGATCACCATTAACATTGTTTTGACTTGTTTGAAGGTAATAACTAATTAAAATGGTTTCCACCATCTATGGTCTAAGATGGGTTCCATTGTCATCAAATATAACATTTTTCCTCCCAACTTCCGTAAGAAGCAAAAAGATAAGACTTCGGCATGAGATTCTGTAGTGCTAGACTACTAGTTAACACCTCAATAGTTGTAACGCAACTGTGTCTAAAGAAACTATTATTATGTTTCATGGTCTCCCTGCTGGTGTATCAAATTATGGTTCACTGCAGTGGAAATTGACCCAAGTCACACGCATATCTGTATGGTGGTAAAGACTCGGAAGTTGTGGAATATCATATTTCATAGCCTTCACAGCATCTTCGCCTGGCTCGTTACAGTGTCCCCTTCTTAAGTATGTTCATCAATAACAATTCAGAAACTTTCTGTCCTCCTATGCTTTGTATAGAGCCAAACTGTCAATGTGGACGGCCGTGAACTTTGTCTTCGGACCACGACGACAAATTTGAAACACAGATTTTGATCTCCTAAATCAATTTGAGACCTTCTTTGCACTACTGAAGAGTAATAAAACGCCTACGTTGACTAGTCGATTGCTGCACCAAAATTTGCTACATCTTCACTTCTAGACCAGTGAGTCTCATTCATTCCCAGGTGAGCCATCACTGGATGTATGCGCCGGGTCCATTGTCCTCACAATCTACACACCATCATTCTTGGACTCCGTGTGTTCACTATGGCAACAGGGGGACTTGCACATGATCTTTGAGAATGTTCATGTTCCGCTTGCCTCACAGAGCAGACTTCCAAAAAGGAGCCTTTCATTCAGCAGACACCAGGTCCTGTCTCTTATGATCACTGCTTACTAGATTCTCCTGAAGTTTGGAGAGGTGTCACTTTTCAGTCTGCCTCCATTTTTCTTTTGTAGTGGACCTTGCTGATGAGAGCAGATGACTGACGTGTGTCCATACCATCCACACCTCTAGTATTCTCTTTGCATGTGTCCCTTCATCGGTAACTGCATTTGTGATACTTGGTTAAAGCAGTCTCCAAGATGCGTACACTTCCCGCAACCTCAGCACATTTGTTTCTGAGTATGTATTGTCGGTGCTCCATTTAATGAAATCTGAGAGCGATGGCTCTGATGATAGCCTGAACATCCTTTAGCATCTTGTTTGTACTTTCACCGCTGTCATGTTGGTTCATCTTCCACAATGCCTGCTGAAATGGTAGTTCCTGTCTCATAACATAACTGTGTGGCATAGCGAGGCATACTGCTTGCTTATTGGCAATGGCATCCATGATGAACTGCACTGCAATGAAATCTCTTGTATCTTCTGGACAGTTTTCAAGAGACAGGTTAGCCAGTCAGAAGATGCCTTTCCTTGGCTCCAGTAATGGTGGTCCTACTCGTTGAGTGTGGCTACACTATTGAGCATGATAACATAGGCTATTGCATTTTACGGTCACCAAAGTATAACTATAAGGCTGACACTAAATGTAACATAGTAGTAAGTCCTGGCAGGAAGCTGAGTACATGGATTCCTTGTGCTTTCAGTAATGCAGCAAGATAATATGTACACTGCTCTTCTGATCATCCATTAAGCTTTGCGGTAATTGTGAACTGATGGTGGTATGCCCTCAATGGCACCTGTTCAATGAATGTACTGGTTAGTTGTGATTGTGAACCCCTTTCAAGAGAGTACGTATTCTCACTCCACTGCCTTGTAATTGGTGTGCTGGCTGTGTCGTCTTTCTTTACATTGTACCAGTTACTCATTGGCTCTGTGTCTGTTGTCTTAAGCATGAGTGTTATATCATTAAGCAGTCCTAAACATTTTTGCCTTCACTTCATCAGCAATCTAATTTCCAGTTTCAACTCACATTGTATGCTCTCTGTTTTGTTGGCAACATTTTCTTAGTGCTGTCTACTTCTGTCTTATGATTATCATTCATGTTACGTTGTGCAGTAATTTGACAACTTGGGCCTTAAATGAAATTGAGCAATGCTTCCATTTTACTCGTAATCATATACTGCAAATCTAGTGAATAATTACTGAACGTGGTGGCTCAACAATAACACATCACGTTTTAAAATTAAACTGAATGACTACTGTGTTGCAGTGCTTTATATTCTGTTTATGAATAAATGCATAAATATTGTGCAGACTAATGTTGCATCAGATGTAATTAATTAATCTTACTTTATCATTATTTAGATATGTTTTATTATTAATAATATAGCAAAACCTAATTTCTAAAAACTGCTGTACTTAATTATTGTTGCTTCAAATGTTATTGTCAGTAAGTTTTTATATTATACAGTTATTTTATGGTAAATTGTTTTTTTAGAAATGGTTGGCCATACAATAACATCTTTTCTTAACTTTTATAAGACTTTTGATGTAGACTACTAAATTATTATTGCTGTTATGTATGTTTGTTTTATAATTGGTTTATGTCATATGTTGCATATATTTAAATTATGAATTCATTGTGACAGCACCCACATGCCATGAGCTCCTAAAATAAAAATTTGGTTCGATTCCTGGCTCCGACCATCCTGATTTTGGTTTTCAGTGGTTTCCCAAAATCGCTCAGGAGCAAGGAAATGCTGGGATGGGATGATTACTTAACATAGGACATGGAAGATTCCTCTCCCAATCTATATCACTGTGTAAAGTTGTATATAACTGTCTGATGACCTTGCTTTTGATGAGCTGTAAAGCCCTATAAAATTAAAATATTGACTAACGCAGTAGCCTATAAGCATTGCCTCTACAAAACTAAATTAATTAGGAAATGTTTTAAACTTCACCCTATTAATTTTAAATAAGTAAGTTACACTGAGCCGTTAAATGGCCCAATATACTCTCTACTCAGCCGAAGGCCTCAAAAAATAACAAAAAATCTCCGAAGGCTTAACCCCATGGATAAGCTCACACAAACAGGGCAAGACTCAGCAACACTCCTACCTATCCTTATAGATGTAGGTTGCAAGGGTAAAGTAACTGCATTCTTGAACAAAGAAAACTCGGGCAAAATCACTAATCACCTATATGTATTCAGGTACTTTTTTACATTTACAAGACGTTACAATGTTAAGCATACATCCAAATGGGTGCTAAATGCGCACAGTTCAATTTTACACACTCTCAAATCCTGTCGACTGCCCACCACATACACAATAAAGGGCCAGATACTTATTACAATTACAACATCAAACGCATCGAGTTTTCCACCACAAAACCTTAACAACACTCATAACATTCATAAAGGGTTTAGTTAGTCTCCAGCAATTTCCGGGAAATCAGAAGATTATATAGACAATCTCCTTGTCTGAGGGCGACCTTAAATTTCAATCAGCACATCTGCCTGCGCAATTCCAGGCACCTTGACATTGTTTGCCGTTATGCGGCTCTCCCGGCCTCGTTAACGGCTCCGCTTGACACACAGGAAAAGAGGGAAGCTGAAGTTTGCTATTTGCCCCAGTTGGGTGGACCTTCAGGGCGACAATTTGGGCCGGCTCAGAAACAAGCAGGGGAGACTCACCCATTTCTCGTTGTTAATGCCGTCACTTAAGCGGACTCACCACACGACCGCAATGTCCCACGGTATTGCAATTTCCCACCTTGGCAAGCGATGCAGAGCGCACACAGTAAGTCCTGGTTACCATCCGGCAGCACTCGTTAATCCCTTTTTTCAAACTGAGGGTGGCTTCCCCTCCCCGACCCTTCCTAGTCCACGCCCGACACAAGAGTGTGTTTCTCTTGCTCGAGCGGCCGCCAGCTCGACTTGCCGACGCGCGCGCCCCTACCGCCAGTCAACGGAACCAGACCACCCCCTCCCCTCCCGGGCCTACCCCTCCATGGCCAGTGGAGTGGGAGGTCCGAAGAG
>PNEQ01053454.1:0-17835 GCA_003012365.1 Medauroidea extradentata
ATATATATATATATATATATATATATATATATATATATATATATATATATATATATATATATATATATATATACTAGCAGTGCGCCCGCGGCTTTGCTCATGTGTATTACTCAGAGCAGATAATATTAACAATAATTGAAAAACCTATTTGTACACCATAGGCATGTAAGTAGTTCAGTCAACAAGTGATAGACAAATCTGCTAGTTGAGTTAACTCTGCAGCAGGATAAGTAGCTATAGCTGTCCACGCGAAAAGCAGTCTTTAAGTTTGACCCTGCAACTAACAGAGACTTCGCCTGGACCTTATTTATAGTCACAGCAAAGTTGACGCTGTGGGGTAATTAATTACAGACTCTTTAATCTAAGAAAGTAGTAGAATGAAATACGTAGTTTACGTGGTATTAACACACAGCAATTGGTGATGCTGTCCTCAATAACTTATTTGTTTTCTAAAACATTCACTTGAAGTTAAGTGGCATTAGGGAGCTTTTGCAGGCTAGTGTTTCGCAACAACCTTGAGGTTAGTGAGATGTTATAGGTGAGTTGATGCTGTTGAGGAACTTCAGTAGATAATGGACTGCATAATCAGTTTTCAACACTTTTGAAATTCATCAGAATTGCACAAATTTAATCTTCCGTGCAGTTTTTGTGTGTCACACTTGTACATTTACACAGCCCTTAAATGAATTATAGCCCAGAACCTCCCTAGTAATAGATCGGAGCTACAAACTGTTGCACCACATAACTTCGAAATTATTCATGAAAACTACTTTAAAAATAAAATATTCTAGATCATAGAGGTTGTACAACACCACGTCTCGATAGAACTGTAGAATTAAACTCCTGTATAATTTATTTCTCGTTGGCCATACTTGCTTTTCAGATCGTCTGACTTGAAAGTTCACAAACCACGTTTTCTTCTTAATTAAGTTATCATACAAAATAAAAAACTTGCATTACTTATTCTTTCGTCATCCTGAAGCAAAAATGAACCGAATTTTACGACGTGTTCGATATATACGGAGGATTTATCTAAAACACACTCCAGGTCTTTTCAATCCCTAAGAAGCTGAATTTTAAAGGAAGAAAGAAAAAAAACATTGAATATAATTTTAGACTACTTTACCGGTGTCTCTTGGACGTGAACAATACGACAATAGCTAGATTATTTGAATACACTTTTCATGACTCTTCACCTCTTTTCACCTCCTTAAGTGTGGAATTTCGAAAATTCGTGAAATTGCCTTTCAGGTATTTAAGTAAGCATCAATCTTAAACAAAAATCATGTAGGTATATAAACAATCAATGTGGTTTGTATATATAGATTGCGAATTAAAAACACATTTAACCCTTTTTTTACCTCTTTGGGACCGAATTCGGAAAATATATTTCAATGGTACTTTGGATATTTACATAAGCCTCATTCTTAAGCAAAGCGAACTTCGATATCTCGATTGGTTCGATAGATATGGAGGAATAATCGAAAACACAATTCACGTATTTTTACCCCATTAATTCTCAAATTTGGAAACATCTTGGGGTCCTATCACAGTCATTTGTATACGTAACCAATTGAAGTAAAAATCACGACGATAAGCCAATTGTGTTCCAGTTATATAGACGATTTATAAAAAACCTATTTTCCCCCTTTTTACTGCTTGGGGGTTGAATTTAAAAAAAATAAATCCTATAACAATTTTTGTGTATTTACGCAAACAACAATTTAAAGTGAAAATAAACTATCCATCTCGAAGAAATCGAGGGGTATCGATAGTTAATCTGGAACACATATAAGTTCTTTTCACCTCCTTAAATGTTGAATTTCGAAAAAACCCGAAAATGGGTAACATGCATGTGCTCCTCATCGAAGAAAAAATCGCGATAATAGGCCGTCGGGTTCGAGCTACATCGACGTTTCTTCGGAAATATATTTCACCTCTTTTCACCCCCTTAGAGGTCGAATTTCGAAAAATACCATCTTAGTGCTCGCCTACGACCTCACGGGAAATCACACAAAAAATTACACGATTCTAGGTCCAGTGGTTTGGGCTGCAGCTTGATAAGTCAAATCAAGTCAGGTCAGGTCAGGTCAGGTCAAGTCAGGTCAGGTCAAGCCAGGTCAAGCCAGGTCTGTCGGTCGGTCGGTCAGTCAGTCATTCAGTCAGTCAGTCAGTCAGTCAGTGTTTTCTTTTATATGTAGAGAAGATGAATGAGTCAGTATCCTTATAACATAATTCACATTTTCTCCATAGTTTTGTTTCATCACATAATGAAAATGGTACATTAAAGTTTTTGATAGTTCAAGTATATTTGGTGAAATACAATTTTGTTTTATTCATATTAATTGTAGCAATTGATTAAGTTGATATAAGTAAGTTCGATCTTCGCAATTAATTTACTTCCTTGTTTAACATTTGTACATAATCTAATGTCAATTTTATTTCTAGCATTTTCAACTATTTTTGCAAAAACTGAATTATTCATTAAGTCTTTTTAAAAATTATTTTCAGCATTTTTTCTCATATCTGTATTCAAATCTATATATGATAGCAGTCCCCCGCGGCTTTGCTCGCGAGTATTATTCGTAACTGATAATATTTACTATAATTGAAAAACCTCTTTGTAAACAAAATTGGTACTTCAGTCATCAAGTGTTAGAATGTCCAAGCGGCTAGTTAAACTAATTCTGCAGCAGGATAAGTAGCTATAGCTGTCCACGCGAAGAGCTGTCTTAAGTTTGACCTTGCTACTAACAGCGACTTCGCCTGGGCCTTATTTATACCCCTGCCTATTTGACGTTGTAGGGTAACTACAGACACCTAAGGTAAGAGGTTAATCGAATGAGAAACATATGTTTACCCTGTGCACAACCATTGGTGACGGTGCCCTCAATTATATATTTTCTAAATATTCACTTTAACTTTATTGACATTACAAAGTTTCAGAGTGTAAAGATTTCGCGGAAACGTATTTCGTGCCCCAAACCTGAGATTAGTGAGATGATATATCGTCGTTTTACTGCCAAAAGTGACAAAGTCAAAATGAAATAAAATTATAAAAATGCTAGGAATATGTACTGTTGTGTCACAGTTTAGTAACATACCAAATTTTTGTTAATATCTACAATTTAATACTCTTTTTAAACGAAATAGCATTTATGACAATCACTTTTGGCAGTATACCGACGATATGTCAGCTGATATTGTAGAGGAACCTAAGTGGAAAGCGAACTGCAATTTTACCCCTTTTAAAGACTACATATAAATTGCACTAATTCGATCTGCCTTGTAGTTTTTGTGTGTCAGAATTGAACGTTCGCACGCAGCTTTTAACGAAATTCGAGCCCAGAACCTCCCGGAATTTAGACCTGAGTAACAAACAACTGCGTCACGTAACGTCGAAATAATTCATGAAAATAAAATATATTAAAAAAAAATCAATAAAATATCTGTGTCCTGGGCACATAGAGGTTGTACAACACCACGTCTCGATAGGTTACTGTAGAGTGAAACTCCTGTATAGGTTGTTTCTCGCTGTTCGTTCCTGCTTTTCGGATTGTCGGCGTTGAAAATTTACCAACTTAGTTTTATTCTTAATAATCACGTTTCTTATAAAAAAATTATACATACTTTTTAAAAATATTTACATAAGCATCACTCTGACGCGAACAACACCTCAATACCGCTACTGGTTAGATAGATATCGTAGGTTGATGGAAAATAAATTTTGTGCTTTTTCACCCTGTTGGGTGTCTGATTTCGAAATATTTTAAATTTACATCTTAGACATTTGTATAAGTATCCAACTGAAGTGTAAATCACATCGCTAGCCAGTTCAGTCGAATCAAAATAAATCATTCACTAAAAAAACACAGTCGAATCAAAATAAATCATTCACTAAAAAAACACATATCACCCCTGCACAGTATTGAGAAATGGAATTTCGAAAAATCTGAAAACCGTTTTGCGATAATTTCTGTAATCATCATCCTGAAGCCAAAATTAATTTTATATCTCAACGGGTTCGATAGATATCGAGGATTTATCTAAAACACGTTCAAGGTCTTTTCACCACTTAAGAGAGTAAATTTCGAAAAACCCTTGTATCACGTTTTAGAATACTTTATTGGTATATCGTGGACGTAAAACACAACATCAGCCCGCTGGGTTCAGATATATCGACGATTAATTGAAAACGCTTTTTACCACTTTTCACCCCTTTTCACGTCCGTAGGTTGCGAATTTCGAAAATTCCTGAAATTACTTTTTAGGTATTTGAGTAAGCATCAATCTTAACAAAAATCACGTCTCTATATAAAAAACTATGGGATCGATATATATCGAACGTGAGTCGAAAACTCATATTACCTCATTTTTAACCAGTTTAGGGCCAAATTCGAAAAATATATTTTAAATGGTATTTGGGATATTTACAAAAGCACCAGTTTAAAGCAAAGAGTACTTCGATATCTCGATTGATTCGATAGATATGGAAGGATAATCGAAAACACATTTCACGTATTTTCATCCCTTTAAATAAAGAATTTCGAAACGATTTTGAGTTCTGTCATAGACATTTGTAAAAGTTACCAATTAAAGTTAAAATCACGACGATAGCCAATTGTGTTTCAAAGATAAAGACGATTCATTAAAAACACATTTTGCCCCTTTTTACTGCCTGGGGGTCGAATTTCAAAAAAACCTAAAACTACTTTTTGGGTATTTACGTAAGCAATATTTTGAAGTGAATATCAACTCCCTATCACGAAGGGTTCGATAGATATCGATAGTTGATTGGAAACACATTTAAGGTCTTTTCAGCCCCTTAAAAGTTGATCTTCGAAAAATTCTTAAATTGGCTAACATGCATTTTTACGAGTGTCCTATTAAAGTAAAAATCACCATGATTGGCCGTCGGGTTCGAGCTCTATCGACGTTTCTTCGGAAACACATTTCACCCCTTTTCACCCCCTTAGAGGTCGAATTTCGAAAAATCCGTTTTTAATGCTCGCCTACGACCTGAAGGAAACCCCCACAAAAAATTTCACGATTCTAGGTCCAGTGGTTTGGGCTGCAGTTTGATATGTCAGTCAGTCAGTCAGTCAGTCAATCAGTCAGCTTTCATTTATATATATATATACACACACATAGTGTTTGGTGTAGAGATATTTAAATTAGCACTAACGAGATCTAGAGCATATATATATATATATATATATATATATACAAACGTTGAAAATTGTTTTAGAGAAAATTGTGTTCCAAGACGTTGACAGTTTTTTTACTTTGTTGTTAAAATTTCAGTTTAAAACCGAAATAAAGATTTACATTAAGAGCACCAATTCAAATTATAAAATAAATAGTTTATGCTTCGTTAAGCACGTGTAGCAGATATTTTAACAAAATGTTAACTACAATTATGTTATTAAATAACAATTGTTTTGGGTATGTATGGTGGTGGTTTAACGATTTAGCAGACCAAAAAAAAGTTACTTTATAAAAATACTAAAATATAGTATAATTTATGCAAACTCTATCTGATAACGTTTTTATTAGTAAACATTTATATCCGATTGTTTAGCATCAGCCAGAGAAAATATAAACTCATAGGAATACATTATCTGAACCAGAACCTTGTAGTTAACAGAGCAGTTGATCTTTTCATCTTTCGTCACTTATTGAAGTCGCGGAAGCTGACATTTGCTCACAGATCACAGTTATTACAATTTCTACTGGATGGAGAGACAGCGGTTAAAATAAACAGTGATGGATGAAATAATAGAACACAAGAGACATATTGTAGATGGAAGGAAAGAATAATTGCACTTCTATGAATATAGGTAATTTTGTCCGACCGTAATGAAACTTCTGAAAACCCCACATGGAAACAGTCACTGATTCAGAATTTTTAATCCATGGAACTTAAGAAAAATTACAAATTTATTTATTTATGTATTGGCTGTTACAATGAGTCCAAACATGTAGGACTCGTTCTTAGGAACAATACATAGTAGACATATGGCGCTGTTAGTACATATTTACGTTAATGCATATGCATTTGGCCCAATATGCTATTTATAAATACATATATCAAGGGTTTGTGGTTGAACAAACAAGTGCAAACACACTATAACTTTTACACAATTTAACAAGTACTGCTAACATCAAATTGAACTTTAATTTATCAACGACAATAAGATTTAAGGGAAAAAATTGTTTAAGAAATTATAAATGTAAAAAAAGGAAAACGAAAAGTAACAATATATAGAAAAAATATATGTATAGTATAGTATATATATTATACAAAGCGAACCAAAGCTCTATACAGAGCCTATTATAATATTCCCAAAGTTTTTTCTTTATTTTGACTTTGAATATTTCAAGGCTTCTTGTCTGTCTTAGTGTGATATTCATTGCATTGCATATTTTTAACATCTTATGTTTGAAACGTTTGTTACAAAATTTTGTGAATTTTATGTGGCTTAACTCTACGTTTCTTGCATTTCTAGTATAATGCGAGCGTACATCTTCATTTAATTTAAAGGAGAGATTACTAATTGCCAAATAACTTTTGTGTTAACTTGGAATATTCTACTTCTTTTATCATACCGAGTGGTTGTATTCTTAGTTCCTTATACATTCCCTTCAGACATGTCTCAGACTGATACTTATATATGTGTCTTACTTAGAATTTATGGGTTTGTGGACATGTATGTCCACAAACCAATAAATTCTAATTGTAAACTTCCATTGCAACAAACATTTTTAAAAAATGTGTCTCACTGCTATATTTCGTAAAACTTCTATGCTCTTTAGTATTTGTTTGTTGCACTGGTTCCAGATGCATACCAAATGTATTAAGTGGCAGTGTAATTTGGTATAGTATATACTTTTTAGCATTTTTTGTTGAGAGAACTTATCTGAGTCTCGAAAGGACTGCACCTGATGGTTATATTTTCTTCAAACATTATTTGAATGAACATTCCATGTTAAGCTATGGTCGATTGTGAGGCCTAGATATTTAGCAGAGTCTACCCTTAGTTCTGGTTTGTTGTTAAGAAATATTTGTGTTTCAGTGGTCACTTTTTTATTTGATTTAGTTACGGAAGTGTAATTTGTTTTGTCATTATTTATGCTCAGTTTATTATTATTTAGCCATTCTATGATAGTGTGTATGTAATCCTGCATATCTCTAATCAGTTCCTCAGGATTATTTCCCATATAGAATATGTTGGTGTCATCAGCATACAATGTTAAGTGTTCTTTTAGTTTGCATTCAGCATGTCATTTACGTATATCAGGAATAGTAGAGGCCTCAATACTGAGCCCTGAGGCACCCCATGTGTTATAGTGTGCCCCATGTGCTAGTGTAGCCGTTTACATACAGTATACATACTGTTTTCTATTATGAATGTAGTTTTCAAAAAGTTTGTACACAGTTCCACTAATGCCCCTAACGCACTTTCTGCGGTAAAATACTGCTGAAGTGGTTTTTATTATTGTCTAAGCTTCCCTGCAACATACTGATGAGATTACTGCAACTACTGATGTACTAGATTGTAGTGTTGGCACATCTGGTTGGACATTTTTTATTGTATTGCCATAATGACATCATTGTACCGTATTGTTTCTGTTGATTCTGAACCGACCTTGTCATTTTGACCGGCAAGTGTTTACGATGCACGATACTTATGGACACTTCAAAATTCCAGCTACTTTTATATTGACTTTATTTTTACATCTATATATTCTCCGCTGATAAGTTTTGAACTTTTCACGTCAATAGAAATACTTACTTACCTTGTGATCCAGAAATTTACTTGTATTTAGTTCGAAACACTTTACGACGTAGTATGTAAGCATGACGTTTCTCGGCCATAGACTTGGTGTGAATTAAACAGAGAAACAGGTGCAGAGAGTCCAACTAAATTCGCGCTACACTAGCGCTCTCAAGTATATCAAGAAATTGTTCTTTGTAATATTATAATTATTTTTCTTGTCAATATCTGAAATTTACAAACTGAGATAATATGTAAATATTATTGTACGTGGCGAGTTGTATAATAATTGTATTATGCTTTTCTTACGTAATTTCAGGTTTATTGGTAATAATTATTTTATTGTAATTTAACTTGATATAGTTGATCCGCCATGTTGGGCGGACTATTTCTGAGTTTATATTCTTCTTCGTTGTTTGTATTTAAAAGGTTGGGGATGTTTTTCTTTTAATAAAATAGTTTTTTCCAATGGATAGAGAGTCCTGTTATTTGCACGTACATATCTTCTAGGGGACACACGATACGTTCTATTTCTCTAGGACATCTGGAAAGAGGATAAAAATAATATAGGCTAGGTTAGGTTTGGTTAGGTTAACCAAAGCTATAATATAAAATACAATAAAAATAATATGTGAAATCTTACATTTAAATAGAACAGGTAATTATCAATTCAAATGAACATTTCATCATTCAAGTTGTAGTATACAGGCAGTTTATTGACAGTGTAATGCATTACGTGTTTACGAATTCAAACAACAATTCAATTATAATACATGACTATTATTCAAAATCAGAATCTTCATTTTCGCATAATTGAGACAAAATAAAATTATTCAATTCAAATTTATTAGCTGGTTCTTTATTACTTAAATGACTACGAAGTGAACCTGGGGTTTTAGATGTGGAAGCCTCACTCTTAATAGTATCGCACAATTTTGCAACAGTCTTTTGACCAAGCTCATCAAATAAATCATTCAAGTTAGACTCTTGAGCCAATTCTTTACATGGGTCATCATCATCACTATAAATTACTGTACATTCTGGTTAATCAAATTTATAACATTTATTGCATTCCATTAAAATAGGATGTAACCAGTTCTCGTTGAAACCATTGCCAAGAAAGAAGCAAACTAAAATTACTATATCATGTCTTCTTAAATAATTTTTAAATATTGATCTCCTAATATACATTGGAATCTTGTTGTAGCCACCAACATCTGCTGTGAATGATGTCCAACGATTAACATCGCCCATGTGCAAAATATTACATAGCTGCATAATCGACCATCATGATATACAGATTTCACAGTTTACATTTCAATTACCAAACGAAATTTTGATTGAAAAGAACAAAGCGTTTTTCGTATTTAGATCCATTTGTAATAAGATATAAAATGTATTCTCTATTTATTTTGGAAGCATTAAATGAATATCAATCTTATTCTGTCCTATTTCAAGAAACATTCAAAAAGACATAAACATTACACTTTACACGCTGAATGTAAATTGGACAAAAGTAAATTTCTCGCGACACAATTAATTATTCATCGTTATGTAACGACCGTACTGGACAGGACTAGTATATTGACTGTAGTTCCACCATGTGTACAAGACTAGACTGTGATGGATACCGCAAATAGCTGGACCACTTGCTGCGAGTGGAGAGTGGTGAGTGGTGAGGGGCGTGGTACTTGCTCGCTGTACAATTCTCCGCAGTTATCGGCTCAGATATCCGGGTAACTGGGTCGAGCGTGTA
Source organism: Medauroidea extradentata (assembly GCA_003012365.1). Classification (NCBI taxonomy): domain Eukaryota; kingdom Metazoa; phylum Arthropoda; class Insecta; order Phasmatodea; family Phasmatidae; genus Medauroidea; species Medauroidea extradentata. The sequence goes on from PNEQ01053454.1 coordinate 9,535, forward strand.
CATCTCCGCCCTCCTCTACTGTTAGATGTGTAGGTGCGTGGGTGTGATTACATCTGCCCTGGAGGATGTGCATACCTGCACTCTGTGCTTCTGACCCTTCTCTCTCTCTCTCTCTCTCTCTCTCTCGCTGAGAAACACTAGTCACACACTGATCGTGTGTCGCTCGCCTATAAGGCTAATGAGGAAGGACAACTGAAAGCCATTCAATCTAAGGAGAGTAGATTTGAACAAATGAAAGACTGTCGTGAGTTTGTTAAGTCTTATTCAATTAACCATAATAAACCATTTAAATTAGTTTACATAGAGGTAAGGAACATTTTGAAACTAATTTGATATGTTAAAGGCATTGGATGTAAGTATTGGTAGCACTGATATTATTGCAATAACTTAAACTTGGATTAATAGCCATTAAAATAAGTATTTTAATATTGAAAGTTATTATAGGTTTTTTGCTTGTAGAGAGAGTAAAACTGTGGCGGTACTTGTATATTTGTAAAAAACGCCTTATGGACAGGTACTTTAAAATATATTGTAGATAAGGAACATAGCCTGTTACATGTACAAGTGGGTAGTAAACTTTTAATTGGCCAAAAAATACATGTAATTGCTGGTTATAATTCCAAAAAAGCCAATTACTCATTTCCCCCCCCCCCCCCAAGATTTGGAAAATAAGTTACAAAAAGTAAAGAATTACTGTAACATAATTTTAAGCGATTTCAATGCTGTAACATTAAGCGAATTGTACCGTCCCCTACTTAGGGGCATACACCTCAATCACTGGTGACGGTAACAAAATTACAAAACAAGGTAAGGTGGGCGATAACAATTTAATGTACTGCCGGAATGGAATACCGTAGTTTTATGAAGAAAGATAACAAAATAAACCAGAGCAGAACAATAAAATACAACAACAAACTAAAGTGTACGAAAATGGCGACAACAATAGACGTGAACAACGGTGAAAATACGTGACAAGAGACACGAATGGAACGACAGGAAGCAGCTTCCTTCTACGACAACATATGTGACGTATCTAAAACCGATATATGTTCCCGAGTTTAGTCACAAGTACAGACTGACTGAAACATCTTTGAAAACAAGGGGTCTTATATACGAACAACGCCTACTACTTATAGCTCAGCCACTGACGTTGCAGCTGCATGCCCCTTCATTGGTCGCGTATCTTGAAATAGATTTATGTTGAAAGAAATTCATTTTATCTATTTCAATATTTTTTATTAAAGTAATCAGAATATTATTTACTTCAATAATTTGTTTGCTGTTTGCCTTTCTATTGCGAACAATACATGGCAATTCGTCTGTTTCCCAGTTTGTTTGGTTTGCTTCCACTGTAACCGGAGCTGCATTTTCCCAAAATACCTTACGACTGTTCTCTCAGACACGTTCAGATAGTCTGCATCTTTCATTTTCTACTCTCTTTTTGTTGTTTTGCTATTCTTTAAGACGCGTGGTGAGAGGTATTATCACAATTATGAGTTTATTGTTCTTCTGTAGTTGATTTTACTTTAATCACAATATTTCTTATTATGAAAGTTAATGCGCCTTAGTAATGGCATTTGAAACAACCAGAGTGGAATTAGCTAACCCCTGTGATTGAAAATAGCCGAGTCGTTTTAAGCTGCCTAATCTGTATTATTCTTCTCAACTATGTCACACTACTTACACGTATTTCTATTGTTATTTATTTCAATGAAGAATATTTTAAGACATATTATGTTTGATGTAAGCCTAGTAGTAACATACGAGAGAGAGTCATAAATTAAAAATACCATACATATTTATGGCAATTAATACGTGTAAACTCTTTGTTTAAAAAATGACTACAAGATTGTGGTACTGGTTAGTATTCATAAGTACTGTACAGTTATCATTCTACGATGTTGTAGGTTATGCCTTCTAGATGACTGGTTTCGCTCTTGAAGTAACTGTCAGCACCTAGAGAACACTGAAGATGTTAACATTGCTGCGCTTCGAGCGGCTAAGCTAGTACTAAACCTAACTTGCTAATAATTGTTACAACAACTTTAGTGTTGGAACTACGATCCACTATTTCTACAACTTTGGGGGGCTTATGTTTTAACGCCTAAACTGGAGCAGATATCGTAAAACTATTTTTTCAATTTACCTTAAATAGTTTTATCTATATAACAAATTTTGGATGATTAATTGGCAGAAAATTGTTTTGTTAAATGATTTGAAAATTGGTAAAAATGTCTATACAAAATAATAAATATAAAAAACAATTAGACGGGGTTTGTGTGTGTTGTACCCTTTGAAAGGGGCGGTTCACTGAATATTTTAATAGTTTCAATAATTTTATATTTATATGAGATATGATCTGTTTCGTAGGCATATATTGTGATTATATTTACTACAATGGAAAGTTTTTAGCTTTCACAGTATTTGTACTACAGCATGTTAGCGTCATAATTTGAATAAAATGGATTTATGCAATAAAGGAAAACCAACTTTCTCGCCGAAAAAAAATTTCTCACTGAGTGAGTGAGTGAGAGATTTGGGTCAGCGCTTAACATCAAGGTCATCAGTGCTGGTGAGAGGTGACATGAGGTGAGTATGGAGCAGCGTCGTGATGAAAGGGCGGGGGAAACAGGAGATTCCCGAGAAAACCCGCTGACCAGCGGCATCATCCGGCACGACTCCCACATGCGGAAATCCGGGGTCCGACCCAACCGGGAGTTCACGTTGAAGAACAGGCTTCACCAAGACATGTATACAAACTACACAGATTTTTTTTTTACTTAAAAATTGAATTTAAAATATAAAAATCTCAATTTTTAAAAATATCTAAAGATATGCGATATAACTTTTCATTGCAGGATTTATATATCTAATGGTGTAGCCTGTGACACTTCTTCAGCGTGATTTTTTTTTATTTTGGTAAGTTGGTTGGTGGTTTTTTTTCTTTGCATAAAACAGTTTTATACAGATTTTGACTTAAATATGCCACTATACAAAAACTAAGTAAGCTAAAAAAATTTCCTTACAGTAAAATATAGTCACAACGTATGTCTACAAAACAAACCACATCGCATATAATTATCAATTTTTAAAAATTAAATTTTTAGTGAACTCCACTCTTAAGGTAAATAAAATGCACGAAAGTGTATAACTGGGTGATGTAGCCTTAAGCCATGACTACGGAGATGACGAAAAAAACCAGCGACGAAAGAGACCATCAACTGACACCTTGTATCTACAATTGTGATCCAGGCAGTGAAGATGACACGCAGATTTGCTGCAGAAATATAAAAGGTAAAGTGTACAGTGTTACAAGGCAAGCAGTGTCACGCATAACTTGACTCTATGGTCACGTGACAACCCTGGATGTGTGTTGCGGTGGTCCACCTCATGTTGTTGGACAATACATTCTTCGTCTCTTGCAGGCTACTGGCTGGAGAGTGGTACTTGTTTGAACAGACAGCTGAGTTGTGTACAGTCATAGATAATAGTATCTTGACGTGTAACACACCCATACAGCGCCGCTGTGGTCGACACAGAACCCACTTTGTAGATGTAACCCCAACAGCTAAGAAGTGGGACAACAAACAAAACACAGCCTCAACCAACATTCCTGCCAGACATCCTGCTATAAGCATCTTCCGTAGCTTCCAGGGAATAAATTATTTTGTAACACTTTCCGAAGTCAATAAACAACTCACCATATTTAAAGTTGCCAAATACGGTGGCTTGTCAGTGGGACAACTTTGTATCTTGATGTGCGAGGCTTCTGAGTCAGGGAGCTTAGGACATTTGTTTTTAATCAATATCGTGTGTAGAAGTATCAGATATACCAGTGTTACAAAACGTTATAAATGTTGAAACTTTACCGTATAGGTCAAGTAGAAGCAAACGGTTTAAAATTATAAGTGTTATCAATACACAGAATGGAGGAAGACACGGAAAAATAAATTGTAACTTAAAAATTCTTAAAAACTCATTGTTTACATGCAAAACTCAGAACTGGGTTAAGGATATTACTTGCAAATGAAATACACAAACAAACAATATATACTTTATTTACAACAGTTTCGTCAGTCTTAGAACTACAAACAGCTATCATCTTGCTTCTAAAACTACTAAGTTCCTTCACTATTGCCTAAACTGTAAATATTACACATACATAACTGGCGCCAAGTCATTAACATCATATTTAATGTAGCTTCTGTTTATGTCAACGGAATCTACTTATGGCTGTATAGATATTTGTACAATCACTAAAGTAATTTAGAAGTAAGTCGTAACTCAGAGTACTTAAAAAAAATACAAATAAATTAATTGTAATTTCAACTTACATGAGGTCAGAAAAAATTTAAACGACTCAAATGCTCCTAAATTTTAAACTAAACATTATTCAAGATAGACGTACTTAATATAGTCAATAAACAATTTCGAATTTAGAAACAATTCACTTCATTTTATGATATAATTTAACACGTTATTTTTTATGTCCTTAATGTACCATTGTTGCTTACACACGTAGTAGTTGTTTGCAAACGAAACTTTGAGATGAGATTGGGCCTCGAATAGTACGCAGTTCACAAAACAACAATCATAAATCTTATTTCACAGTGTTGCTGTGTTAATGGAAACACTGGCTAAAAACGTTGGGAGATACAACAGTCCTCTTTACAAATAAAATTAAATATAAATATTTTTTGAAGTGATTAACAATGTTATTGAATATCTAAAAATAATCCATATACCTACGCATAGCGAGCATTAAGTTAGGATGCCTGTCTATGATAAGTTTACATTTTTCATTGACATTTTCTTACGTTTAATCTAGGCGAGTGAAGAAGACCAGAACTGGCACTTTTAATAAGTTTCAGTAATTGAATTTTCGGTACAAGAAATCATTCGGTGATCTTCAGACAGTCGTCCTCATCTTATTATTTTATCTAGCCGTACAAATACATGGCCACATCGCATAAAGTTATGTTTACGCAAGTCGCCGACTGGAATATAGCAATTGCGGTCCTTGTTCATTGAGGTGAATAGGCACTTTTGTTAGCGGACAAGAGTCGACCTAAGGCTCCGATTATATAACAAGCCGCATAATGGCAGAATACATTAAGGGGGACAGGACAATTCCTCTAACTTTCTTAAATGAAATTATTGAAAAATTGTGTAAAATACCAATTGTAGCGTGTTGTATGCATCGACGAGGCATAAACCAGTTTCGTTAGTTTTATAACGTCGGCATCGCTTCCCGTACTAATGCCAGTAACTTTTCTGTAATAACCCGACAAAATATAATGTGTGCCAATTTCATCCAAAAGGCTATAGCTAAAAATTAACAAAATCAGTGTAAATGTAAAATAAAAGTTTTTAATTTCTTAAGTCGACATATACGGCAAATCTTTGAAGAATTTGTTACGAATCTTGAAACTGTGTCACAGTAGAAGAAATAAATTATTCAAAGGCCTAATACCTCGTAGGTGTAGGAACTGAAGCCCGTGACTGTACTAAACCAAATTGAAGTGTGTGTCAGGAAGAGACACGACACTAGTTAGCTTCACTTCTGCTAGCTATACGCGGCGATAGAGGCGAGGAAGCACTGTGGTTAGCACAGCAGAGTGGACCTTACCGCCGCCTGTGTCCTCTGTATGCCAGCTCGTCAGCGGGCGAGACAGAACTCCTGCGGTAGAAGCTGGTATCTTCACGAGCATATCCGCCTCCATCACCGCCCCCGTAGTCACCACCGCCCCCACTAGCGTGGTGGTGTGAGGGCGGTGACGTCTTGATGATCTCGTAGGTGACATGACCGCCCCCACCACCGCCACCACCGCCACCTCCGCCTCCACCGCCCCCGAACAACTTCTTGGCGCCCATGACGAGCACGAGCACAAGAGCTATCTTGCCGACAAGTAACGCCTTCCCAGCGAGCAATGCCACTGACTTGTAGGCGATAGCCATCATCATGCCCTTGAGCATCATGCCCATCATCATCATGGCCTTGCCCATCTTCTTGCGCTTCTTCATGCGACCTGCAACACGACCAGCACACACACTTAGACCTCAACTCCTGTGACTGAGTCAGGAAAAACTCACTTCACATATATACAAGGCCCATCAGGCCCTGACAGCACTAGACTGGTGTGATATAACCATGTTAAAATAATAAATAGAACATGACTGAAACACAGAGCTTCGTTAGCGAAGAATAACCAACAATCTCATGAAATCCCGTCTTGCTGGTGCTGCTGATTTCAGTATGTTGAAACTGAGCGAGTTGACACTGAGGCAAAACACTAGACTAGCATTCGGTGAACCTTTATACGATTCTGATTCACACATTTATTGCTTTCGGTATTTAATGCCAGTTTTTGAGGTCATTCGAAGCGAATTATGAGATAGCTCCTTGGTGCCAGCCATGGCCGCTTGGTTCCTTGTACCTGATTCTCTGAACCAAAACAATAAAATGTTCAGCGTCACCTATATGCTGTTAATGTGTTGGAGCAATAGTTGTCAACATGATATAAGATAGCATAGTATCAATGACATTCGCAGCTTTCCGCGGCCTCTGTCAGATCATGACTTAAGAGTGTTTGGGGCATCGAGGACAATGGTGATTCCGATGTTCCGGCGTGTATCGTGGCTGCCATCTTCGTTGAGGCAAAATAAATATATGCTTCTGTACTCATTATTCTTAGTGAAAATATGCAGAGATTGCGAGGTAATTCTAAACTTCACTAAGTTACAGGAAAACTGTCTAACACCTTTGACTGTGAAGACCTTCTGAGAAAAAGAATTCACCAAACAAACATGAATTCTGCTCTACATGCTCTTAAAACTCGCCATATGGGAGGTTTATGAGAAGGCCACGTCCGTGCATGCTTTCACAATATACAGCCACAATACAGAGAGACATTCCAAAGAAATTCTCTGAACTATGAAGGAAGAAGTCAACGCCTAGTTTGGACAAGAACAAAGTTTTGGTCAACTTGTCAAGCAAGAAGTTGAAAGAGGCAAATATTTCACTATTAGAGAAAGGCATGAACCTCGCTCTGGAGACAAGAAAACTTCACACATACAACATTGTGTGTGTAGTAGAAGATGGGATTCGCCACCCACATTCACCTACATCAAACTAGATCAGTTCGGAGACTGTAAGGTCCTGCGCAAGGCCCAGATTCCTCCTCCCAACATCAGCCGAGAAGAAAGGACAACCATGAAAGAACTTTGTACAGATAAGGATGTCGTGATTGTAAAATCAAATAAAGGGAATGTCATAGTTATCTTGAATACTACATGCTACGAAGCCAAGATCTACGAACTTCTGGATTAATCAGTCTTCGCCACATTCAACTGAACCAACTTTAGAAATTTGGTCGGCGGATCAGGCATACAAGAAGAAACACAGAAAGTACTGACCACCAGAGATGCCAGTATAAACTACATTCTATAGCCTTCCCAAGATACACATGCTCTGGACAAATTCCACAAATTCTCACATCGGCTTCTCATGTACAAAACTTGTCACACTGTGTTGAAATCTTTAGCAGATCTCTCTGCGGCTTCGAGACAACTTAGTCACATGTGGCGTCACTTTTCTCTGGATTATCGGCACTAGAAGTCCTTGTATATAATAACTTCAGCAAAGACCTACTGATGCTCATGGAACATTGTGTCCTAAGAGACAGACTGTAGGTGCAGTCATGAAATCAGCCTACATTTACGACATATTTCTTCGATGAAGTAGATGTCAGTTCCAGCCATGAGAAACCTAAGTGCTTGTACACATACATTGACGACACCTTTGAAATTTGGAGCCATGGAGAACAGAAACCCCTCTGGCACTACTGAACAGCATCCATCCAGACATACATAACGGCACCTTTGCAATCTGGAGCCGAGGAGAACAGAAACTCCGTTGGCACAACTGAACAGCATCCATCCAGGCATACATCGACGATATCTTTGCAATCTGGAGCCATAGAGAACAGAAATTCCTCTGGCACTACTGAACAGCATCCATCCAGGCATACATTGAAGACACCTTTCAAATCTGGAGCCGTGGAGAACAGAAACTCCTCTGGCACTACTGAACAGCATCCATCCAGGCATACATTGACGACACCTTTGTAATCTGGAGCCGTGGAGAACAGAAACTCCTCTGGTACTACTGAACATCATCCATCCAGGCATACATTGACGACACCTTTGCAATCTGGAGCCATAGAGAACAGAAACTCCTCTGGCACTACTGAACAGCATCCATCCAGGCATACATCAACGATATCTTTGCAATCTGGAGCC
>PNEQ01053464.1:18306-34597 GCA_003012365.1 Medauroidea extradentata
TGAACACGTCCACACTGGCGCGCCAAATCGCTTTGTGTTCGTAGCAAAAACCGACAGTCGGTGGTTCGCGGCGCGCCTGTTCGTGGCGTGCTCGGCGCGTGTTCGAAGCTCCGTACACACTTGCGCGCGCCTCGCGAATACTGTTCGGCGCGTGTTGCATTGCAGCCGCGGCGCGCTCGTGTGTACGCGGCTTTAGGTAGCTGTGCGCTCACCAAGACTAGCTGAGAGGTCGTGAAATATACTCTCTGCAGTGAAGAGAATATTTAATTTACTATCGCCCTAATAACTTTAAATTTACTGTAATCGTTTTCAAACTATTAAATGTTTAGATGATTTTGTGTGTTTAAATGTCAGAGCTGAAAGTTTTACACTATTGCTCGCAATAACATTGGACATTGTAAATAATGAGTTATGTATAAATATTTATTAAATGTGACGTACATTTCTTCAGCGACTTCAACCTATAAGTTAGTTGTAATCAAGATGGCGTACTCCAGAGGGAATGTACAACGTTGTTCTCTCGCTCATTCATGCTCTCGTCTAGCAACTGAGGCAGACAGAGTGGGTGAACTGAGACTCGTCTAAGTACTTGCTCTATGCGTAGTAACACTGAGACCCTTGTTACCGCCGCAGCAGAACGTTGTCTTTGTCACGACAGACAGTCGCACAGCAGCAGACTCATGCTGGAGGAAGGAAGTTGTTATATGCGAGAATAGTTTCAACCAAGATATTCCTCGCACAGCGCACCATGGGGCGTGTGTTACGTCGCTGTTACGTACAAGATTGTATACTCTATACCAGTTGACTTTTGTTGGTTCTGACATGAACATTGAGGTGTCTAGTCCACAGTGGTAGGACCTGCACGATATGTGGCATTTGCGCTGTGCCTGTGTTAACAGAACGTGCCCTAACAACAGGCAACATTTACTGAAGTTGTATGTAACAAAAGAAGAATTGTTGGTGGAGTGAGAAGGGCGGAGGAGAGGCACCCGGCTACTGTAATAGTAGGTAACACAGACGTGAAATGACGTGTCTGCATATTTGACACGGGTGAACTTGGCCGGTTATTGGCTGCCCGGGGTTGTTGATACTACAGGTTTCCTATTGGCCTGGCTGCCTTACTCTGATTGTTGGTAGGCGTATCGGCCATGTTGCAGGCTCGTGTGATTGTCATTGCACTTGTGTATTGCTAACTATTGTATAGTGAGGTAAGTGTTAGAAGCTACACGGTGTGTAGTAGAAGGAAGGAAGGGACAGAGAGGCTGGCACAAGACGGCGTGTTATGACGTAATAGGACCGGTTATGGCTGGGCTTGTCTGCACAGCGGCCTGGCAAGGCGGAGGCGTACTCTGTGGTCTGATGAAGGAAGTCCAGTCCGGTCGCCCGGCCCTCTTCCTACGTTATGTCTGGTATTTCCTCCCGACCAGGGCCAGGGCTGTCCACTCTTACCATTCCTGCCACACCGCTCACACACATTATAACCTACCCTAACTACTCAGCCACATACACTTACTACAGACATCAGAGAGCACCTCCCTTGGTCAACTACGACTATTATATTTTTCGCCTCCCTCATACCAACGTTACAACTTGCGATTGAGCACAATTTTTAATTGTTGGTACCTTTACATTTTCCTTTTGAAATGAATGATTTTTGATATTTGTATGTTTGCTGGTGAATCGCGTGTTCTTTGCATACAGGAACATGTATAGCTATGCGTTAAAAAAGCTGCGTGGGAATAATTCCTCAAACTATATGTAAACATCCTACAGCCGGACAAAATGTTTCGTTGGGAATTTAAAATATGTTTAATTGAACATATACCAGTTAGGTAAACATGCAATTGATGAAGATTGAAGAAATATTTCTAAAGCATTGTCATGTTCATAATATAATTTTTCTTCTTACATTTACCCTTTCAGCATACAAAATAAAACTATTAACGTCATATATTATTATAAATGCAGTGTTTCAATTCGGTGTTATTTCGCTGTTATATTTATTTTTCGTTGCGTAAGTTGTCAGACGGAAGTGGGAAGTTTGAGATGTTCTTCGGTGAAATATTTGTTTTCCTATTCAAGTTACGAGTCTTACCTAAACATGCGTGTAATATACAGTGAACAGCGGACATCGCTAGCTAATAGCAGAGTGAGTGAGTGAAGATATTTTGGTAAGCACTTAATATCCAGGTCTTTAGCGCTGGGGGGGGGGGGTAACATGATGTATGGAGCAGCGCCGGAATGAAAGGGTGGAGGAAACGGGAGATCCCCGAGAAAACCCGTCGACCAACGGCATCGTCCGGCACGATTCCCACATGCGAAAATCTGGGGACCGACCCCGCCGGGAATCGAACCCGGATCGCCTTGGTGGGAGCTGAGAGGTCGCCGTAATAGCAAAGAGAAGCGTGTGTAAAATATCCCAGCGACATGAGGGGGAGCGTTGAATAAATTAATGTGATTAAATTTCTCTTATACTATGTTTCATGCCAGTTTGATAGTTTGACAGCTGCTTATCAGCAATAAGGTTTTTATATTTTGTGATTTGTGGCTTAATGCATGATATTTTTAGTTCTAAAATGAGCTGGAAATGTCCTTTTTCACCGTTTGCACTGCAATTTTTGACTTGTATTGTGCCACAAATCACAAAATATTAAACATTATTGTCCATCAGTAGCTGTCAACTTTTACCTAACTTATATGCAAGAGCATAAAATACAGTTTTCTCTTAGTTTTTGTCTGTACATTATAAAAGGGAGGGAGGAGGCGACAATGTGTCTTGTAACTGCCTCGACGGTAGGAAATGCTAAGCGTGCAGTTACACTGCAGGGAAGTCTACTACAGTAGGAGCAAGAAAAGTAATCATCAATATAAGGACTGTCAAAAGCTACAAATCAAAGTAAACTTAACTCGGTCATGCATACAACACGCCTGACGTATATTTTGTGTGCGCCTTCCCCCTCCACCTTTTACAAGACGTACTAGGGTCTACTAAATGTTTCATGTCTCTACACACATAAGGCGTTCACAACCAAGTGAGCTTAATTAGCTCATTTTAAATGTGCTTTGCTTGTCATTTCCTAAATAATTATATTCCTTTGACGAAACTTTTTAAAACAAAAACTGGAGTCGAAGTTGTGCTACTGGAATATCAATACAATTACAAGTAAAGAGGATTTCAGCGGAGTAGAATCATATAACACCATCCGTTTATAATATAATTCTCCTGTTAAAGAAATATTTTACTTAGTAACCTAGTTGCGTCCTTCGTGAATACATTTCTCTGTTTGAACCCTACATTAACTTATAACACTATTTGTCGTGGTAAAACCGAATAAAAGCGAAGCATGTTTTCTGTGTCTTTTTCCTTCTAGACTCGCAGATACTTTACCTCTGGTCACAATGTCTTACCGCCCTCAGTGTGTCTGAGACGAGAACACGCCCAGTTGTCGCTCCGAGCGTGCGTCCATACATAGTCCACTGGCTCAGGCCTCTGCTATGTAACCTCTTCCAGCTGTTGATAAACTAGAGTAATCGGACGACATCACTAGACTATCTGCCAATTAGCTTTGAGTCCGTTCAAAAAGTATCTCAGTATTACACCCTGTTTTAAATATTGACTTTATAGGACTAACAAATTTTTTGTAGGTATGTTTCAAATATACAAAAGTTGTTGTGTGTGTTGCATGTACCGTACAATTGGTGCATAGTCTACTGATGCTTAATGACGTACATTCAAAATTGTATTGCTGGTCAGGTTTATGATCGCGATAAGCTGTACTAACAGTGTTGGACGGTCGCACAGCAGTTTCTGTACTGAGAAGTGTTGAAGAGATATAATTGAACAAACCCAGCCTGGCAGTGAACATACAGACATGACTTGTTCAGATGTGTGGTGTGTGAAGTTAGTAGCAGCACGTCGTCGACCTGCTGATAGATGGACTTATCTCTACCTGTCTCGCTTATCTCCTCCCCCACCACACCTGATACAACATGGCGCTGGCAGCACCCCGGGGTAACCACTGTGTATCACGTACCTTGTCAGCCAGAGGCTGGCGGCAATGTTTGTAATAAAACACGCTGCCAATGTATACAAGGTTGAAGTTCAGAAATCAAGACTAGCAGAACGGTGCCTGGGACATAAGCCACGTAATAAGCTAAGAAAATGTTACTCCATTGACACAGCAAACAAACAATATTAAAAGAAAATTCAAAGAATCAGAATGTAGAGTTCTAAGAGAAGTGTATTTAGCCAGCAAAGCATACAATTGGAAAACATTTGATTACCAATTATGAGAAAATAAGACATTTTGAACAAAATTAACTAGCCGCAGCCATCATCAGAGGAATGTACAGCAACCACAGACTTACCTACGCAGCCAATCAGGGCATGGTTCATTCCTATTGGCCGGGAACAGGAGTGCCTACCTGAACATGCACACAGATTACAGTTCCCGCCTGAAACGTCGCAGTTTGTTTCGTTGCTGGTTGACCACTGTGCTTGTCTGTGTTTTTATTGTTTTACTGTTCACAGTTCATGTTATAGATGGTGGTATATCGCGAAAACATTGCAGTTTCTTGTACATGACTGACTGGGTGATATACATGTGACACAACGTAGCTACCTGCAGACTAATAGCAGCCACCAAATATTACAATATCAGGTTCTTACTGGTTCAGTCAAGTAGGATAACAACTCCAAGTACAAGCTAAAGCCAGTAGAATGTCGTTGAACTGAACATACGTGGAAACCCAGCAGTCAGTCAAGTTTTCCTGCTACAAACCATCATCTCTAGTTATTGTCTTAGTTCAGTTAGGTAGCTTTTCTCAAGGTGTGTGTCGCTGTTGTCTACAAACAGCAATTTCTTCGTTCATTTTGATTCTTCAGTTAATTGTTGTAGCTATGTTTGTTGTGTTGTTCTTTCGCAACTTACTGACGCAGTTTCTAGTGTGGAATCACCTGAGTATTTTTCAAGCTGACCTTCTGTGGCTCTCTGTTCGTATTTGCCCATTTATTGTTTTGTAGTTTGTAAGTATTTGACTGAATTCCTTGAATTGCATTTTGTTTGTCAGTTGACAACGTAATCTTGTTGACTGTTTGGGTAGGTCTACCTGTCTGTGTGTATGCTCTGGTTTTGATAGGTTGATATTCCTTGCAAAAAAGCGCAAAAATATGTCTGAACAGTATTGTCTGAATACCAGTGTTATTTGCGCACTCTCAAGGTTATTTGACAACTCTTGAACGAGCACCAGCATTCTAATTTATTCAAATAGCCTCAACGACGAATTCCGGAAAGTTGAAGATTTTAGCTACTGGGGAATTATTTCTGGTGACATAACAGATGCCAGTCCTCACTCAAAACTGTTTAGTATTTCTGAAATAACTTTGATAATATCATTTTATGATCTATGTATTAATAGACAGTATGTATTTAGTAAGATTTACTTGATAACTGCTAATTCTCAACTGAATACTTCAGGTTTGTGCCAATTTCGCACATGAAGCGTAGTATTGTGAAACTCGTTATCATTGGATAAATATAACTACCCAATGTTGAGGCTGTTAGGGTTGAAATTAATCTCAACAAAGATATAAGTGAGCCGCGACAAAGTGGGTAGTTTTAAGCTCTGTTTTTTTTTCTTCAGAGAAATAGTTTATTTAGGCGTTTTCGAAAACTCACGAGATTAGGTAGGTTAGTGAAACGGACAAGTTTGAGGTGTTGTAAATGTAACCCGAGTGAAGTGTACCCGTGTTCGAATATTCACCTGACAGACCTCTCGATCAACTACTCACTATATCTGCTCTCGAGCAAGGTAGGCGGCTGTTAGCAGGCGAAAGTCGCCATTTGTCGCTCGCGGATAAAATTGAACAATATACATAACCAACACCACAACAACGTGTAATTGAATGTATTGTGTTTTAAACATATCGTATAAACAAACACGAAGCTAGTATTTAAATAACAATAATATAACGTGTAATAAATGCAATGTGGACGTAGCATTTACCAACATACAATTGGACGCAGTTATGCAATAGCAGACCAACTAACAGTTTCAATTATAGTGAGATTTTGGCATTATATGTTGTCTATGGACTGATTCAATTACAAAATAATCAAGCACACTTAACTTGCATTTTTTAAAATCTATGAGCACACGTCGTTGCATATTACATAAAATCAACTTTAATGGTCAATATCTTGGAAAAATGTATTTGTTGGTTGGTCTGTTGTTACATAACTTCGTCGAATTCATGTAGGACATGTTAAAACCTTGTAAAACATGCATGTGCCTGGCCAGGCGACTTGAGGCGTGGTGGCTGCTGGCCTGAGAGAGGCGGGTGAGGTATATATGTGTATGGTTGGAAGGGGGAGGGGTCAAGGTGTGCGGGCAGGCAAGGAGGGGCAAACACGCGGACAAGACAGCCTGGCATGTTGGCAGGCTTGCTAGTATAGCCGGGGTGAGTGACACTACATACAGACTGTTGTGAGCTGGCACTCTGCCATCTAGCATACCACATACCCTCCTGCCTCGCCACCATACCACCTGTGTGTATGTCTCCTCACACTATATACACGCACTTCTAGTGCCACTTTACACATTATCTTCTTATTAGTTATTTCAGACATGTATAGAAACGTCACATTTTGTTTATTTATCAGTACTGTTGTGGTTTTGTGAGATTGTAATAACGAAATGTCTTATTATTAGAGACATGCAAAATTCGCGTTATCATTTGGTAGCAGACTAAACTTCACTTTCCTATACATAACATAGCACAATCTGCGATTCAATTGGCCACGAACATTTATGTGTTGTCGTGTACGTGTGTTACGTCTTTACAGATATTGGCCTCTCTACTGTGTAAGCATTCTCCGCGGCAAGTCACGATAATATCGGCCAGCGGGAGACGTCGAACAAGCATATAGTCACTTGGAATCTAGTCAGCTGTCAGAAAATAACGTGAATTTTGCATATCTCTACTTATTATTTATTCTCGTCACAAATTATGGTTGCCATAAAGTGTACTTAAACTCACAAACATATGTTCTTCTTCTGATTTTGTCATTCTGAATGTCAAAATAATCATAAAAATTAGTTACGAAGATACGAGCATGTACATAAGAACCTACAAATGTCCAACGAAGCATATCGAAGGGCTTTCTATGCTGTTACAGCGTAATGGCGGCACAATGGATTATTTAGTCAGTAACCGAGCAAATGGTAGAAAAGGACAAAGTATTGGATCATTGTGCTGGAACATTGAAGTATTTGACTAAATGAGAAGAAAGTGAGTGAGAAGGAGAGGGCGGTATTTTAGAAAGCAAGTATTTTACTGCCTCATAAATGACATGGTGGCTCATTGATACGAGTAAGCTTGGCCGCTGATTGGCTGACCAAGGCTGTTGATACCAGCCCCGTGTATGTTTGGCTCCTGCATGTTACATGCTAGCCGCACTACGTTGATTGGCGGTGTGTTGCTGGCGTGTGTGACTGTCCTACCTGCTATTTCACTTCTATATTGCTTTGTAAGTATCCCGTGTCTAGTAAACGGTAAGTGTTACTGACGGTAGTTAGAATAAGACAATGGGCAGGAAATAGTGAGTGTTGAACATATGCAGTCGTAGTTGACGCGCTTGCTATTGACTGCAGAAGAAGCACGTAGTATGTAACTAAGCTTGTCGCCTGAGTGGTTGCAGGGAAGTGTATACTAGTCTGTGGGCACAGTGGAACTGCCTGCTGCAGAGTCTAGTGTGAGGCCAGTTGTAGTCAGAGCACAGTGGCCGCAGTCTCAGGGGAAGACCATGCCAGCAAAGTGGAGAGAGTCATAGAGTCTAGACAAGGGCCAGTGTCAAAGAACTAGCGGACAATGTGGCGACAACAGGTAGGAGAGCCCCAGCTACTTGTCAACAACTCTGACAGTATGGATGTTGTTACTGTCAGTTTTATAGTCCCACCGCCCCGGTTGTAAAGTACCCTGAACAATACGTCACCTCTCGAAACTTCCCGCAGGTATATATTGCCCCGCAGAGGGTATTATCCCAGAGTAAAGTAGTAAAACCCTAGCCTCGCATTCTGGTTTACAAGGGTTTGTGCATACCACTCCTGGCCACCTGCTGACCCCTTCGCCCGTGTATCTACACCAGGACTTTGTGCTGTTCCAGGACACTTGAAACTCCTCTAAATTAAATAATACAAACACATGTATATGATGACGGCTATGTAGGGTGTTCTGTCAGACGACAGGTTTATAACCGCGGGGATGCTGGAAACAACAATGTACTGCGGGCTGCGGCTAGGCGACGACGAACTGCGCTGGTTCGCCATGTCTTCCACACTATGTGTATGAGGAGGCAACACCAGTCCTCTACTCGGGGAGCCAACTGTAAATGACATTTACGAAAACTACGTACACAAATATTGATTATATCTGACCTTTCCTTGCATGATTTCAGTGTGTATGTAACCTGCTGAGCTGGATGACAAGATATGTTACAAGTACAACAAATTAGAAGCAAGTACAGTAAAATGAGTACAGTTGTATTTGATTGAGAAAAATATATCTAATTGCGGGGTGTTATGTTATTAGTGCCAGAAATTTAAATTTCGAAAATTGAATCGCAGAACTGTGGAGACAGCGATATGGTTTGGTGAGGTACCTTCTGCGATATTGTGCCGGAATGTGAGAGAGAAAAAAAGTGAAAAACGGAGACTTGGCAATGGAACATCTACCGACTAGAGAATACTCCGCTGTGGTCATTGCCATTGCTAATAATTACTGGATAAGAAACATGTTCAGCTAAACTATGGCGTATAATACACATGTAAACCTTGTTAAATGTCAAGGTAATTTAACAAACTATTGGAAAGTCACTGCAACATAGATATTCACTATGAGGTTTTAGTGGATCCAGCAGTTAGTCGCATGCCAGACACTCTCTTGTCTCACAACAGAATGTGGTAGATAAGTAAACACTCAACACTCCTATTGAAGTCTACACGTTTTTAAAAGTTAGTGTAAAATACTTCCAAACAACAATCCTAGATAATGGTATTTACCAACTTTGAGCAAATATTAACTTGAATGACGCATTTGTTAAGCGCTATCTCTTGTGCCGCAATTAAATGTACAAGATCTCGGCACCAGAGATTGTTCACCATAAATACGTCAGGAGAGAACAATTTTTGTTCGGAACGTTGCCAAGAACTATTGTTTACGATGGCTGTTTTTTGTTTTCTCAAATTAACTTTGAATACATACAATTTTAAACTGGTGCTTTTAACGCTGAATTCAGCAGGTTACCAAGCACTTTTAAGCCGCCCGCCTACTGGCCGTGTGCTAGTGTGAGTGAGGTGACCCTATATGTTTATTGGTGAAAAGTTTTAAGCAAAGTCCGGTAGTTTCACCCCGAGTGTGGTTTTTTTCAGATACAAGAAGTTGAAAAAGCTGTTTGACATTTTGAGGAACTTCGAAAGGATTCTTCTAATCGACATGATGCTTTGAAATTATCCTTCCGTCATCGTTTGAAGTCTATTTTCTTTTCTTACACTGGCACGATGGACATATGTTGAAAAGTTTCATTTAAAAAATACGTATTTACGGTCACGTTGCAACGCATTTTAAAGGCGTGGTATGCGAGGCTCTTAAGTTACCCGAGTTGATAAAGGCAACTATTTCGCACGTTGACTGAAAGTAGTACTTATTATATAACCGCGCAGTTGCTGTGTCTGTGTTGACTTACATTACTCGTCCACATTTGTCGCCAGGTTTCATACACCTGCTGTGTATTATATTGTCCTCCTTTCGTTCTGTTATTTTTTATTTTCGCGTTGACTTTCATGAAACTACTTTATTCCTTTCCGGAGTTGTCAGATGATCGTTATTGAAGCTAGTGCTGGCTTTTGTTTATTGTTTTTTCTGTAGGGTTTTCCTGCGACACGGGAACATTCACTTGCAGTAGCATATGTGTAAAACCTGCACGTCAGTCGAGTGGTGCGTGTCAGTAACACCCTTAGCGCTCCATACAGTTTGTGCCTTACACATATACGCCGTCTGTCTAGGGAACCACCCTGACTTTCATATCTTATAGCATATCTTCTCTTGTATGATAATGTACTCATAGTTCAACATCTGGTACAGTCCATGTTGGCCGGACAATAGGCCTCAAATATTTACTTCGTTGATCTTACAGAATATGTATTTAACTGCAGTAAACCTCTTGTCGAGAGAAGTAAACCCTCACGGCATCCAAATATTTATTAGCTTTAAGTTGTACTTCCTTGTTTAGCAATAAACACACACATATATGGTTGAGAGGTTTATGTTACCTGTGTACACTGTCTAGCCTTGTAAGTGGTACCAGGACTGACATCTGTACACTGAAAAAAAAAAAAAACTTCATGAAATATGGAAGTAATTAACCTTAACGCAGTTTGGGACAGTTTCCATACTTCCGTCTTGTAAATATGCAATCTTTTACGCTCGTTACAATGCAAGTCTACCATAGCTACTTTCTTAGCGCTCCTATACGCACGTGTGGCATATTGACGGACGAACAGAGTGTATGAAGACACGTGCATGTACGCGTGTTGTTTCCTCACTCCGTCCTTGCAGACATTACCGTAGCAACAGTAGGAACTGCGCTAGCGGGAAGGTTGTCTGTCAGCGGAACTCTACGAGGACGAAGATGATTGGCGTATCTAATGTTGCAACGTCCCTATGAGCACATTTCCTCTGAGCCTAGACTCTATGTCTTCCTCTCACATTGTTGTGAGTCACACTGTACGGCGGGATGGAGTGGGTTAATTGTTGCCAACCATTAAGGTTGTTCACGTGGTGAAAACACATAATTCTATATTTGTACGACGTAATGTTAGTAGATGTTACTTGTGACATTTTCCACCTGTGAAACGTTTCTAGCTCACGTAGTCCTTCCGTAGCGACTTGCCAGTCCCCAGTAGCTTTGTATCGTGTAGTTGTCGGTTTGTAACGGTAAGGTGTCTTTTGGCACACAGACGAACACAACACCCAGTCCTGAACCCGAGGAGGTGGTTGTAAATGTCACCTCCCCGTCCGGGAATCGAACCCGGGACCCTTGCCTCAGCAGCCAGGAGCGCTAACCACTGAGCCAAGCGGTCAGACTTCCAACTGAGCTACGAGTGCTTCTGTGAATGTAGGATTGTCATTTGTATAGGAATAGTTTGGCCTAATATTAAATTACGATTGTACTGCTTTATTTTCAAACATTTTTGTCTTCCGTCTGCGAAAAGGTAAACGACGTCAAATAATATTACCAAATTATTGCCGGACACCGCAGCACAAAGAACGAGACGTGCAGCTGCGGTGTTTTTCAAGTTTATAGCATTTTCCTTTGTGATCAATCGAATAAACCACATTGAAATTGTTATAGCTAAAATTAAGATACTTGGATAATGCTGATTAATAGTTTAGACGTCCTACTTGTCGCACAGCTTATACTTCGAAAGTTGAGGTATAGAGTGTTCGCCATCTTGTCGCTCGCCTCACACACGCCAGCCTGCCATCTTCCGCAAGTCAACCAAACGGATTAAAGTTTCGCCAACAAAATCATTTAGTCCATCGAAAAAAAATTTTGGTTCAATGCACATCACTTATAACTAACAATATTATTTTGTTGACAAGCTGTAACAAGTTGTTTGTTTACACAAAATATTTATTCGACGTCCTTAGTAACCAAATATACGTTTGGCACAAACAAAGTGCGTTTAAATGAATAATTTGGTCGAGGGAAATAAGTAAATTTGTTTGGAGGACTCCAAGCTTGGTCTTACCAACAAAATATTGTTTAGCTGAAGCAAACGTCACCCAAATAAATATATTTAGTATAATGAAACAATATTTCTATCGGGTAGGATTGTTATTCTTTAATTTTCGCGAATTGGCTTCAAGAAACCTACAGATATAGATAAAAGCTGTTAGCGTTGAATTATGTACCACACCCTCTTAACATGTGAAGATCGTGAAGCAGAATCATAGAATCGTATAGTCACGTACCAACTTTGTCTTCATCACCACGCCACAAAGTGATGGTGTAGTTGTCAATGTCTCATAGTGGTGAGATATCGGCGAGAATACAGCACGCCAGGTCAGCGACAAGCGCCTACAGCAGGGACGTCAACAAACACTGCAGTTTGAATGGCCAGCCGAGAGCTCAAACATTTGCGCTATATCTTCACATTATTAACCTTACCCTGGCAAAAATAAATAAATAAATAATTTCTCATAACTGACAATGCTTCTCGTAAATACCACGGATACTGTGTTAGGACTTCAAGAGGATAATGCGCAGTTCAGAATCTGCTAATATGTTATCTTCTGCAAAGGTTGTCTTAGTATGGTGGGATTGCCTATTTATGTTTACGTACAGAGGCAGTGCGGCGCAGGGGCGGGATTAGTGTACTGACACTTGGGCTAAGCTCACAGAGAGTCAATGTTAACACGGTATATGGTGGCTCATGACATGATTTGAATCAACTTGTTAGCCATAGCTCGAAAAAAGTAGGCCACCCCTGACCTAGAGGCTAGTAGCGTAGTCGGTTCGGTGACTGTCCATAATGCGAGAGGTCCAGGGCCTTGAAGGTACAGGGTCACGCTTCTATCACCTCGCCATGGCAGTTCGTCGCTGTGTGCGTCTTTCATAACTTACATACTCCGCAACCTATTGCAACTTGGCATTGTGCTAATCTGGAAGAATGCCGTTATGTGATAATATATGTATATTTGATTAATCTAAAAAGGTTTTTAGTGTATCCAAGAATCCGCTAATTACCTCTTCAAAATTTTTTGTTTTAAGCAATGAAAAGACTATGTTTTATGTTATTTTATAATAACGTTTTGCCTGTAGCCCGTAACATCTAATTTAAGTGTAGGTAGTTCAATTTCAGTTAGTTTGTTGGTTTTCCAACAGTGACGGTGCAAATGTTGACTTTGACATGCCGCTGTGCTAAGACTGTGCAAACTAAACGTTTCCTACACGAGGATAATGTACAGTAGTGACTAGTAACGTCCACAAAACTGACATGGCGTATAAATGTGAAAATATGAATTTCGTTCTTGAACGGTCTTACTGCAGTATTAGAATGCACCAACCCGGCAAATATTTGCTCAAATATGATGATCTGATGGAACATGTTTCCTAGGATAGCTCTTCTACCACTGACAATGCGTTTTCTAAGTTTCGTTCTATTTTACTGGCAAATTTACAACTGATTTTCAAATATTTCTCTGCCATTAAAATGTTAAAAGTTGTGAATTCCGCGCACGTCCAGCGGGAAATCCGCACGAATTCTCAGAGGGGGAGTGGCGAGGAGGGGGTTTATCAGCAGAGGGACGTAAGTAGCGTGGTGAGAGCGACCTTGAGGCGTGTTGAAGGCGTGTGTGTTACGTAATGACGTGTGTGAGCGACAGACGCCACTTCAGTGACGGCGCTTCGTACTGATAACATGCTCGGCCTGCTTGTTATCACTGCACTTACCTGGCTAGGCCTACCAACCACACATACACACATTCCTTATAAGTACACTTCTCACACCGCCTATGTGTGTTGCAAGGTATCTTCGCAAGGGTAAAGGGAATACTTTATATATGCCTTGAAACCTACCAAGTGTGCCACGACGCTGTATTGTCATTTATTGTATTATCTATCAAAATATGATATATTTAATATTTAAATCACCCAGGCATATTAGTTTCCGTGTTACGAGCCGCGCATAGTAGGCGCTAGAGGTACGGAACAAGTAAGCGATAAGGCCTAGACTGGTTCGTGCGTCAACAGCTGTGTCGGCTTTATGCGCGATGTTCGTTGTCTTTTTCTTACGGGACTTTAAACGGTCACCCAACTATTATATTTACGGAAAGTGTGTAGTTGATTCCAGCGCATGCTTCTGCATTTCTGTTTTACGATTTAAGTTGGCATTTTTTATGACAGCAGGATGAAAAGCTGTTTCTAGACATTTTGAAATGCCTCTAATTCACGTGTCTAAGAATGGTACCTTGAAATCAATAACAGAGAAGCGTAGTTGTGGATGTATTTTATTTTCGTAGATAAAGATATTGGAACGCGCGGTTAGTAAACGTATCTTATAGGTCACTCGGGATAAAGTGAGCACTAAAGATTTAACCTTTGGAAAAAAATCACTACCTGTTTCTTCATATAGTTAAACATTAAGGGCGCCGCCTACCTGTGTGTTAGAAGTTCAGAAGTGACGGAACAGTAAGGTCGACCTTGAAGTGCACATCAAGTGCTGCATCGACTCAGTGACTCAAGCGCTGAACTAGCGTGCAATATTCCCGCCGAACTGTTTTTATCATGGGACATTAAGCTGTGGCCATGCAGTTTTATTGGTGGAAAGTCTGTAGCAAAGTTCAGTGCGCGTTTCAGCCTGAGTTAGTTATACGTCCAGTTATTACAACCAGTTAATCAAATTGCTGTACCTACACGGATAAGTTATGTTTAATTGTAATTAATATAAAAACATTATTAAGCCTCAATTTGTTTCCATTTTCCTCAAACACAAATATACCACTGAAATTTGGGTCCGGAATGTTTTATCGATTTAAATTATTTCAGCCACCTGTAAGGATGCAACCGGAAACGCCGATTGTGACAGAGGCTTAAGAAAGCTTCTTATCTGACACACCGAGGAGTGTTCTGTGCCAATAATAAAGATATTGCAAATTGTAGGTGTTCCACCATGTCAGCGAACAGCTGTATTAGTATACTCAACTTTGTGTGAAGTCTAGCATAATGGCCAGTGGATCCACGTATGTTGCTGTTAAACTTCTCCCTAGTCCTGAGTACACTCTGACATCAACTACTTGCTCATAAGCTGCTGCTGCAGTGTGTCGCCAGTTGTTGACAAAGGTACACATATAGCACGACATGCAACTGTTGAAAAAAATCACTAGGAATACCTCCGTTATAGGCTGTTCGCTAAAAACTGAGCACTCAGCATAACTTGTAACTAATTAAAAATATGTTTTATTGGACCAATATACATTAACTTTCGACAGTGTTGAAACTTTAAACGGGTTTTTAGCTACATGGAAGTTTCCATATTAAAAATAGTAAAGATAACTGCAAAACGGCCCAAAGAAAACCTTATGCAGGGCTCACTTTATCGTGAACGGCCTGTAGTAACGTACAATAATGTAAGCAAATGAAATATAATACTGCGAGAAAAAATATCCACGTTATTATTTTATTATTAGATGTGCACGAGCATAAAAATAATTTGTAATACTTATTTTAAAAGTAAGTTAACAAACATGTCTGTGGTATGACAGTTGGAGAAACATTGGCAATGCAGTTGTAGAAACAGATCCTGGGTATATTATGTAAAAAAACTAACATTTGGAAAATCGTTTGATGGAGTATGCTTTTTTAAATTGAAAATGTAATAAAGTTTAAATTATAGTGTGGAAGGCAGTAACTGTTTTCATGCATATTTGGTCCAAAGTTTTCAAGGATGAGTTTTATAGTCAGTGATTCGATCGCGTGTACTCGCGTGTACACGAGTTGACAATCTAACGTATTATCATGATGAACTCGCGTAATTTATTATGATTAAGTACGAGTCGCAGTTTGTAGGTGACTCGTGTGGCCGCGTGGCTTGGGGCGTGGGAGCAGCAAAACTAGCCGGCCAGTGTATCTGTATCACTCTGCCAAGATGGACGGGAACGTGCTTGCTACGAGGTGGGCAACTACACACGAGGACAGTGCAAGTGTGTTTACACGGGCAAGGCAGGGCAGGTACGTGTGCCGTTGTTTGGTACTCGATATGCCGAACATGCGTCAATTGTTTGTACCTCGCGCTTGTCCGGTCAGTTGTCGAGGTCAATATTTACCGTCGTGTGTATTCTCACCTTGAGGCGACACGCACACCACATTAACTTAAGAATAAAGGCGGGTTCACAAGCACTCTTAACACACCTATGGGATATTGTAGCATAGATGCGAGCGTTAGTGGTGTTTATTGAGAACAAAATGTCTGCAGTATATGATGGCATATTAATAGCTTTGGTTGAAACAGAAAACATAATTAACGTCGAAGTGAGGCAGGATTAATAATTGAAATATCTGTTTTTCACAACCACTATTTAGCTTACTTACGACGTTCGTTTGTTTTATTTCTTTAAATATATTTATTTATTTAAGTGTTTCTGCGGGTGTTTAGTCGTCTATTGTTGCTGTGTGCAAGTTCTGGATACTATGTTACTAGATAATGAAAGAGTTGCAAGACTTTTTGTCCA